>JAQJVL010002724.1:0-84215 GCA_035578905.1 Stictocephala bisonia | reverse complement strand
GTCGGGGCTATTAATAAGTGGCCCTTTCTGAGGAACAGTCGATTTCAGTTAGTAACAAAACTACACAGGCCATCCACACTCATGTAATCTCTATAAAAGAGAAAGCCCTCACTCACTCATCACTGATTCTCCCACTTCCTGTAATCTTAAAGAGCTGAAACTTGGTACAAATGGTTTTTGTAGGCCAAATATGAAACTAAATCATTTTCATCATGATAAAATAGTTCTAAGGGGTAGAAACCGCTCCTAAAATATGGTCTATAAGGATAACATTGGGTTGATTTTAGTAAATTAATAACAGCTGTTTTTAAAATAAATAAATATGTTTATTTTGTATGTTTGAAATTTATCCTACTAATGCATTACGAATTTACAATTAATTAAACTTTTTCTATATATTTTTCTCTATACAATTGCATGTAAAATGTGTTTGAGAAATGTACAATATTGAGATAACCGTGTTGAAATTCCCCTAAAGACTAATAGGGTTTTCTAGACCATCCAACTTTGTTGTCTAGAAGAACGGAAGCAGGTTGAGCTTTTATATTGACGTGATGGTTTAGAGCTAACCACGGGGGGAAAGTAAGCAAGCGCAGAGAACAAGCCCGTAGCGAAGCAAGGGCTGTCGGCTAGTCATTCATATTCGTCTTAAAATATGCACAAAGTTGTGTTGGCGTCTTATATCTAAAACAAGAAACTACATTAATTGTTTTTGCTATTTACATTTTAACTCTCCTAGCTTTGAGAGAAGCAAACTCATCGATAACGTTATATAACTGAGCCTGGCCGGTGCTTCATACTCAATTGAGACTGAAGAGAATTGCGAAACATGTTAGGCATGACTGGCCTGTTTGTGAACGTAAGTAGTTTTTATGGGCTTAAACGTACTAAAGCTATGTTCACAATTAGCCACGGTCACAGGCTTGGTGAAAATATCTTGAAATTTATTTCTATGTGTAGATAGTTAATAAGAACGTATAGCTTTCAGCATATCTAACGAAATTACGAGTACCCAAGTTTGAAGGTTGTTTCCTAAGAAACTAGAGGCCTATGAAAAACAATCACACCAATTCCCCTTGTTTTAATGTACGTTATAACATATAAATGATTAATTGTGTTATAAGTTTTAATAATATGGCATTCATATGTTATAAGTAGGAAAAAAGTAACAAAATTTGAACTAGTTTTCACTGAGCCACACTTTACACTTTTATTTTTTAAAGATTCGTTAATGTATCAAATTTATATTTCAATACGTGGTTGACAGGACTTTTTTCTATAAAGGTTTACAAGTATCAGAATTTTAGCTTTTCAAGAAAAAAAACTTCTTTTAAGTTTCCTAAAACAATGTTTTCTTCTTCTAGAAGTCGTAAAATTAATTTGTCATGTTGTAATCCTTATGGAATGTATAGTTAGGATACATTACTTTTATATTAGTAAGTAAATACAGTGATTTTAAATTGGTAAATTAAAGTTATTTAATTATATTTTCATCAATTTAAAACCAATTCAATTACTTATGCATATAAAAGTAATTTATCGTAACTACTCATTACAATAAGGATTACAACATGACCAAGTAATTAATTTTACGACCTATAGAAGCCAAGAAAACTTTGTTTAAGGAAATTGAGGAGACATGTTTTACTTCAAAAGTTAAAATTCTTAAATTTATGAAACTTATAGAAAAGAGTCATTTCAACCACGTAAAAAAATATTAATGCTTTACGTTAAAGGTTTTTTTTTAGTTAAAAAAGTGGTACAGTATTAAAAGAGACGAAAACATTAAAATTCTTCCCTCAGACAAAGACAATGACACTATAATACTGAAATAAAACTGACTACAACACAACAATTGAGGATGTTTAAGTTCAGGGACTTACACTTTATTGAAAAAAGATCCAACAAAAAGCTTTGAGGCTAAAAGGAAGAACATTACGAAAGCATAAAAAATATTTCACAGATAAGCGAAGAACAAAACTTACACCACATCACTCAAAAACACAGGTATGGGCTACCAAAATAACACAAACAGAACATTCCTTTAAGACCCATAGTAAGCTCTAAAAATTCTCCTACCCATACTAAAGCCACTGTCTGGCAACACAAACACGCACGTTACAAATACAGTGGAACCTCGATACCACGAATCTCAAGGGAATTGAAAAATATTAGTCTTATCGAGGTATTCGCGATAACGAGGTTCGTGTTAGCGAGGTTCAAATGAGTGACATTAGTGTTATAGAGGTTAGCATTTTATACGGCGACGGGTTGAAATGTAATTCCAAATAAAACATACGTAAAATACATACATCGTACTGTACATTGTAATTTACAAATTAATGACAGATACAATTAATACATAGGAATATAAATAGCCAGCACAATAAAAAGTAAAAGGCCAAATGAGTATGACTTAGTAAATTACATAACCTAATCAACATTTTGAAATACAGTACTGGTAGTAATTTAGTAAACATAAACAAAGAGTAACATACGAAATTGTACTGTAGTATTGTACTACACTGTACTAAATAATACACCATTGGACACGCCCGCCATATTCACTAATCACTGACACAACACTACGTACAAAGAGAGGCTAAACTGAAGTCAATCAGAACTGACAGTACAGTCTCATGCCACTGCAGTGGCGCGACAGACGGAAGTTACAGTAGTTTTCATGTCTTGACATGAATGAATTGGAAATATAAATACGTCTTATTGAGGTTCCACCCGTGGGAATTCGTCTTATAAAGGTCAGATTCATGTTATAGAGGTTTTTGGCTGTTGAACTTAGTGTTATAGAGGTTTCTCCTGGTCTTGGAAAGTGGAATAAAATTCATCTTATCGAGGTAGTTATATTCAAATATTCGTGTTATAAAGGTACTTTTAACATTGAATGTTATGGGCAATTCAAGGGGACTTTTTAAATATATGTGGTATTGAGGTTTTCGTGCTATCGAGGTTCGTGCTATCAAGGTTGTACTGTACCAAACACTTTGTAGAAATTACGAGACATGCAGGTATCAGATGCTGATACATTAGTGAGTTTTGATGTAGAGAGCTTGTTCACAAACATACCAGTTAAAGAAACACTCAACATCATTGAAACCAGGTTAACACTGATCCCACATTAAAACAAAGAACTAACCTACCTGTTGACATAATTATGGAACTCTTAAATCTGTTCACTGAAACAAATTACTTTACACTAAATGGTTACATATATCGCCAAGAAAAAGGTATGGCAATGGGGTCTCCACTGTCACTGATATTTGCCAACATTTTCATGGAGGAATTTGAGCAGAAAGTAATTGTTTCTGCAGTTTTTAGCCCGAAGGTGTGACTTGGGTATGTGGATGAGTCATCTGGAGTCATGGGGAACAGAAACTAGACGATTTCAAAGAACACTTAAACAACATACAACCATAAAACTAACAATAGGCAAGGAAATTAACAAACAACTCGCATTTTTGGACGTAATTGTGAAAAGGGAAGGGAACACCATAAATACTAAAGTTTATAGAAAAAAAGACCCACACAGGCAGATACTTAAACTTTAAGCCTAACCACAGCCAATCTGTTAAAGAAGGAGTAGCCTACTCTCTCTTTGACAGAGCTAAAACTGTGTGTAAAGACAAAACAGAAATAAATTACGAATTTGAAAACTCGATTTAAAAAATAATGGTTACACGTCAAAAATTATATATAAACGTAAAACACACAGCAAAAAACAAAAAGAAGACAAACCAGCAGAATATATTAACATACCTTACATTCACAAAGTATCCGAGAAAATAAGGTGGATCGCCCGTAAATATAATATAAAAATAGCGTTTAGAACACAAAACACATTAAGACAACATTTTTGCAAGACAAAACCATACAATGAAGACCAAGCCTCAAAAAATTTTATTTACAGTATAAAGTGTAATGTGATAGGGAATACATAGGAGAAACTAAACGCCCACTTTCTGTGTGCATAAATGAACACAAAAAATGGTGAAACACAACATTCTAAATTAGCTAAATATGCATGGGAGAATGAACACAAGTTTTTATGGAATGAGGCAAAAATATTACACCATAAACCACATTACTATAAAAGAAAGTTTTATAGAAGGGACTTTAATTAAGTTAATCAAGATCCAATTAGCCAAAGTAGCATAGAGGTAAGACCACTTTGGTTGCCTCTATAGGTTTTTAAAAACAATAAAAAACTACATACAGCAAGACCTGTCCCCACACCTGTCCTCACCAAATGAAACTGAGACGCCGGTGCCCCTAGGTCCGCTGAGGGGGAGCATCATTTGCCTTGTCCTCGGGATTCTATCTAAGAGGCACGTCCCGGAACACCCACAACAATAAATGTAGGACACAAAACATGAACATTTTACACACTAACATCAATCAGGCCCCCGCACTGATACTCGTGCCCCTAGATCCGCTTGGAGGGAGTTTTTTTACCTTGTCCCCCGGAACACTAGCTTGGAGGCTCGTCATGAGGAAATATCAAACAAAAACATATTTTCAAACACAGCAGAATTGTTCAAAAACACAGGGACGGTTACAACACCCTCTCCCCTAATCACCTTGCACAGTCAACCTAGGCATCGCTGGGGGCCACCCCCCACCACTCATCACGGATTGGCTTAACGTAAAAATTCAGTTCGTCTTTGATGGTCGTGGTGAGTTGATCTCGTCAGTGTAGTGGTATGAGGACTCCTTCCAAGCTGGTTGGATAAGTTGAATATTTTGTCTGTTTAATAACCTGCTCTATATTTTTGTTGATTTTTTAATATTTTTGCTTTAATTTCGTGTCTCAATAAATATTTTGACTGTTTAATAACCTGATCTATGCTCTGTTGATTTTTTTCATATTTGGCATTTATTTTTGTATGTAATGGAGTATTTGGTCTATTTAATAACTTGCTCTTTCTTTTGTTGACCGATTTCATATTTTGTATTTCATATTGTGTATTATATTTTATATTGCCGGCGTGGTGGCTCAGTGGCTAAGGCTTCGGACTGCGGAGGGCAAGGTCCAAGGTTCGAATCCCCACTGAGCCAACGGTCGGTACTTCACTCGTTGAATAAAGTTGACGCACAGGCCTGTTTTTTTAAAGAACTTTTGATTTTCAACAGTATTCTTTAGTATCTAGCATCTAGTATTAAGTCTTCTCTGATTTTGTATGGGTTAGGGAAAAAAATAAAAAAATAAATAAAATAAATTTAGGCTAAGTTAGTAGGAAGACCTGAAGACGGCAGGAGTTTGTTATACCTGTTGAAACGTTTTTGTTTCGTAAACATTCAAAAGCATTAGAAATCTCCAAATATTATCTACATATCATGAACAATCCAATGCTATATAAATAACTTTCAAATAATAATTAAAATTCCTGAATTTTTTTGCCTACTAGGATAACAATTATTAACCATTTTGTTAAAAATAAATGTAATAATGCATATGAAGAGTCCAGGGGAAGAACCTGGTAAGCCATTTTAAGCTTTTGAGCTCTTTTATTTTAAGACAACCACTGATAATTGTTATATTTAATTTCTATTAGTATCAAATACTTATTTTTAACCGAGTTTTGGTGTAGCAAAGGACTAAAAACAAACAGGACTTTTTTCTCGATTTTTATAAATTTATATGTCAGACTTTTTTCGGAAAAATTTTTTCTTTATACATTTAATTCGTTTAATATTCTAAAAAGTAAAAATTACATGTATTTTTAAAAGTAAATAGATTTAGATAAATTAACCAGATCCTTACTTGAAACTTTTCTACCTTCTAAGTTTTTTTGGGAAGGTGTATGAAGAAATTGATAGCCTTTACAGAGCAGAATTTCTTTAAGGACTGAAAATCAGCATATTTCTCTTTTGATATCTCCAAATGACCTAAACAAGCCCCAGAATCAAAAATTGTTGGCAAATCGTTGGCCCAATGTAGCTGCTAACGGTTGGCCAACGGTATATTTTGGCACTCTGTCTTACTTGGCCAAAAAACAAATTTCCAACGTAGGGCCAACCATCAACAATGTCGTTGGGCCAACCCCTAATAATGTTGTTGGGCCAATAGTTTTGAAATACCAGCAGCCAACTGTAAATTTGTGCCCATAAATAAAACCAGAAAAAGAATTGCTAAATTTTTTCTAAATTAATTTTTTGCACTTCAGCAGCCTGAAATATTTTCGTACTGTAATAGTACCCAATACAACAATCTGTTCAAATCCCATTGTTATTGGAGAGTGAAGTGTAAAATATCAACATTCAATATCTTATGACTATTTAAATTTAAATTCCATGAAATTGAAATAATACTATCATAAATATACCATGACACTATGCTCACTAATAATTCTCGAACTACTTTAACTTTGCAAGATCTTATACAATCCAAAAATAATCTATAGCCATGGCAGGAAATCAAATATAAAACTTGTACATTTATGTTTGATATAATCAAATTTCACAAACTTTGTATTATCTACTAATAATGTAGAAAAACTCTTCAATTCCATTATTTACAAAAGTTAACCAAACATATGATCAACTGTCACGAACCTGAAATATTAAAAAACTAGTTCAATTTATCCGGTAACATTCAACAATAGTCAATTTTGGAATTAATATTTTATTCTAATAAAGAAGCTCTTTACTAAAACTGACTTATTTCCTTTAAAAAATTAATTGTAATTACAACACAATATGGGAGCAATGGGTTAGAAATTAAAGAGAAATGCGACATAATTATGATTTATTAAAACAAATGGACAAAACACAAAATAAAAAGTATATACATAAAAACCTCTTTACCTCAGAGACAAATACATTTTTGATTTATGTTTATACATTTAACATATTGCAAAAACGTTGCACACAAGAAGTTTTTAATCCTCGAACTGCTAGTTATTTTTTCCCAGTGGGAGGCAATTTTTGCCTAACGTGCAGATGTTTGTTATATAATTCATAAACAAATAGTTATTTACTATAAACCTACTTATATTATGTATCATTATGTGTTCATAAATATGTAAGCTGTCATATAAACTATGAATTATATATACAAAGTTGTTCCTTTTTTCGTTGTATATAACATATATGTAAACATTCTAAATTTATAAATCATGAAAAGAGGAGGGTACCCCTTAAAACAATGTTAAGATAATAAAATTAAAAATATGAAACAGCCAAAATATTCTAAATTTCATGTAGTTTTAGGAAATATATACATTATAAATCATATAGGTGAAAATAAAATTTACTTGAAATTTAAAACCACAAACATTAAATCAGCTGATCAATTGTTACCATGGAAACAGTAATATTAATAAATGTTCAATATAATTTAGTATACACACTGAAGAATTTATTTTTATAGGTCAACTAGGGCAGCTCTTAGAGCAGTTTCAAAAAAGTCTGTTCGCGTTTTTTTAGGAAGTTTTTCAAAACTTTACATAGCTGTAAATCGTAAACGGTTTGAGGTAAAAATTTAAAATTTGGTATTTTTCTTAGTCTTATCACCCACAATAAGTATACCAAATTTTAGCAAAATCTAAAATAGTGTTGACAAATTTTTATTTTTAGTGTGTTGATTTGACATGGGACCCTTATACAAAAATTTGTCTAAACACACGCTCTATTTTATAAATAATAAGGCTATTTAAATATATATATATATATATATAGCGATAAAAAAATAGTTATATACAGAATAATAACCTTTCAGGTTATGACATATATAAATATTTCAAGAGCTATTTTAGCCTTTCATTTCATTTTTATAATATTTCATTTTATATTATTATAATATCGTTAAATACACAACGATCAATATACAAACAATCTAAAACACATAATTACATAATAAATATTTTCCACGTCCATATATTTACATACAATTAGCACTGTAATGGAAAATTTTTCCTATTCCTAATCGTTATATATCAAATGGATTTCTGCATCGGTGGCTTGTTGGGTATGTAGATTTTTCCTGATAATTCCTGAAAACAAATTTCAAAACTAGTTTTGAAAACCAAACAGACCAAAATGTTTAATATTTGCTTATGATTACTATTATACTTAAAAATTATAACCATAAAGCAGTCCTAACAATCAATAAAAATAAAACATTTCTAAACAATTTTGATTCAATAAAGTAAACAATTGTATGGTGCACAATGCAATAAATTAGGTAAGCCAATCTTAAAGCATGATAACAAACTGTAAATCATGTTTTTAGTTTGTTATCATAGTTTAAGTTAAGTTCATTTATATAATTGCCAACTTGAAATTATTTTTTTAGTAAATAAACAAACATGTTATTGATTTTTTTTTTTTTTTTTTTTTTATTATTATTGGGACTAATATATATTATACTTATTAGATGCCTACTTAGTTTGCGATGTGCCACAAAAAATTGTAGAAAGGTCTCTATGCTCATCCAGAAACAATAGAATGCATTTACAATTTAATTAAATCTGCCTTCTATACATTAACTAATTTGCTATCAGGCATGCTTTAGAATGTCACCTCAAGGAACGTTTGTTTTTTAGGTGGTCTCGTATGCTCCACTAACTCATTAGAACTATCTTCGCTTAACACTGTCAATAGTGGAATTTTCATTTTTAAATATAACCCATTTCAAAATTTTGTATGGAAAGGAATGACATTGCAACTTCAAAAACCCATGCATTAAAATATCATTACGTTGGAAACTTGTTTAATATGAAGTTAAGCCTCTGCAAGAAGAAATTGTTACTATTAATTTCCAATTTATTTGAACATTAGCTTACCTGGTATGAGCTGTACAACAGCCAAATCCTTCAAAGGTTTCTTGTTCTGTTTCCCCGTCCAATTGTACTCTACTGCAACTGTGTTTGTGAATATTTCTTGGAGCATATTTCTAACTGTGCGAGAAATATTTATTCCCCCAATATGCCAAGTTTTGACACCTAGAAACCATAAAATAAAAAACATGTATTATCAAGTAAAAAACCCTGTTTCACACTAATGTGATAATGGGACACACAACATGGGTCTCTGTTTAATTTACTTGCTTGGAATCGAGTTTAGTTGAACGACATTTTGAATAGCTGAGTTCGGATAACCGGTAGACCACTGAATGTATTTGATTGTCGTAGTTATGTGTAAGAAATAGAAAGGGTTTTAATTGCGATATTTAGAAACCATCACCAATACACAGTTACTTGCAATTACATTAAGAATAAAAAACATTTTATCATAATTTCAACACAGGCTGGACAAAGTCAATACAAATCAAGATTTCATTTACAGTAAGCAGTTTAAATCAATATTAAATTAGTAATATACATAAAACTTTCACATAACATACCAATACCAACCACATTCCACATCCAAAACATTCCACTCCAAAAACATTCTTTTTTGCGGAGAGTCATCCATTCCTGCCTTACTATAGTCAAACCACCCCCAGAATTTTTATCTAATTCCATAACAAGAAACACCTTGTAGGCCTATGAAATATAAAACAAAATTTTTCAACTTTTGTGTCAAATCGAATAATGAAGGGTAACACAAATAGCCTACGCTAATGATTTTTTGATTGGGCATAATACCTTTTTTTTAGCTACACCACTGTTGAACTTTCTCGAACTGAATAAATAGATAGCCAATTATTATTTAGGAAAGAATAGAACTGCAACACTAAGGTTTTATGGTTACAAATCATTATATAATCACTGCCATAAGCAAAAAGAGCTGATCTTTTAGATTGAACTTCCCTGAGAGGCTGTAATACAATCAAACTTAAACAATCAATTTTTAGGTAAGTAAACCAAGTACGGTACTAATAGTAAAATATAAGATATTTAAATTGCAGGTATCAATATTATAACAATTAAACAATATTAGGCCTATATAGAAATAAACTAAACTACTAAATAAGTAAGCTTAAGTAAATAACTGTCTTGTAATTTAAACAGTAAACACAAGGCATACGTCAACTCGAATGACGAAAGTAACCTCAGACACTTGTCTACTAATTATTCTATACTAAACCTGTTCTATACTAATTCTGTTTATAATGATAGAAGCCTATCCTCCTGTTTTGAAATACAAATTAGATATCAATTTATACACAATATCTGTATTATAATTGAGATCAGATTATTGTTATTTACTGCCTTTGGTTGGCCTAATAAAGTTTGCCTGTTTTACAAGCCTCTTTTGAAAGCACAATCACAAAAATGGTATGTCTAGGTCAATTGTATTTAAAATATTGACTTTTCATAATTAAAATATACTAAGAAAAGTCCATGTAAACATTACAAAACAAGATAATTGTATAATTATATACAGCCTAGAGGAAATTACCTTAACAGCTGGCAAGTTTAGGTTAAAGCTCCGGAGTGTTTACCTTTAAAAGGTTACTCTAAAACCATGAATAAATGTAACAAACTAAAATCTTGAAATCTTTCTAAAATTTTGAAAGGTTGCTCAAAACGTAACATTCACCTGCATTCCACCAAAGAGCTAGAATTAATTGAATTCATATCAAATTAAATTAAGCATTCAAAAAATTGCTTAATTTAATTAACTATATTAATAATAATAATTATGCTACTATTCATATTTTCAGACTAACTCTAAACATCTCGCATTTTACTTACCAGTGTAATGACCGATGAATTTCTTCTTATGAAAAACTGCCACAACTTTGAAACTAGAACTAAACAAAACGAACGCCACGATAACCTACATTACAACAAACACAAGACAAAAATTGAACATAAAAATGGCGGTAATCTGGCGGCATTGCAGTTACGTTCAGTCATACGTACGTGCGCATGCGCATCGTGCAAGATGAATCTTCGTCGGCGTCTACGAACTTACGTTTTCCAGTTATAAAATGAAGTCTGTTACATATATTATTTTACTTTTACTTGAAGTTTGAAACTTTTAACTTTACATTCCGTGTTTAACTACTTGATAACACACATTTCATTATTAAGTCAATAAATAACTACCGGCCAACAGCGGGCCAACAATTATTTAATTTTTTGGGCCAATGACGATAAAAACATCTTGGCCCATCGTTGGCGGACGGTTGGAATTTTCCAACGATTCCCCGACCATTCCAACCATTTTTCAACATTGGGCCAATGGTTAGTGCTACTGGGGAAGCAGGGTCTTCATCTTCATTTATGGCTTCAATTGTAAAACCTAAAAACACTTACACTACACGCTGCTCTTGGTATTCCTAAATAACACTAAACTAAACACTACACAAACTCAGTTATACACTAACACTTTAAAAGAAAATAAAAGATATCACTAAAAATAAATCTAAGACTGTAAAAACAACATCACTTGACTACTACACAGTTGACAGCTAACCTCAAAAAGGCAGAAAACAGTGCTGCCATGAGCACCAAACTAAAATACGTGGACTTACCAGTGTTTTCCCCAGGAACCAGTGGACTTTACAGATTCTTCCATAGAATGTGTTTTCTTTACATCTCTGGATCAGGTTATTCCCAATGATAAATAAATGTGGGAAATCCTCTGTTTAACTCTATATATCACCATAAAAAACAAAAAATAGAAAAAATGGACTTAACATGTTCTTTCCCTGTACCCTTCTTATGCCATAACGTAAAAAAATTTAACAAGCAAAACAATACATGGATTTTTCGTAGGCCTCCTAGTTTATTAGTAAACAACCTTCAAAGATGAGTTCAAACATAATTTCTGCGGCGACAGTAGCTATCTGGGCATTTGACGCACAACAGACAAAAGCGCTGCCAACAACTGTCTGGATCAGGACAATCGAAACACTCAATCATAACACTTCTTTCCACTAACTTCATTATCTTATAAGCCCAGAGCATGTTGTAATTTTTTTTAAATATTACTGTGTGTTACTACAATTTTTCAAAACTTTTTTTAAAGATCCCATACAAAAAATATGAATTAAAAAGTGAAATATTTCATATTTTCAATACTGTAATTCAAAAGCCAATTTTGTGCCTCTGTGCTTCCTGCACCCTTGGCGGGGGCCTCTGCCACCAATGCCTAGTTACGTCCCTGCCAGTGAGCACTGATTAACTTAGAGTGTCTAATCATATAGTAAAGTGTTACAAGAGCTCCAGGGCCCAACCAAAGTGGCTTCAATTCATCTGTAACGAAATATTTTATTAGCAAGCATCTACAGTTTGGGATGTTTCCAATTTTCTTGGAACAACCAAAAATCTTTCACAGAGATGTTGTTCAATTTCTTGAATGAGATTTTTTTATGTAAATATAATTTTGGTAAAATTAATACAGCTCTCCCCCCTCACAAGACCTGCTACGGATAAAGCTTGAATTTATTGTATAATTAGATATGTTAAATCTCTACAAACTTGCTTGAACCATTCTGTGGTCTGAGAGCTGAATTACACCTGGGTTTGTGTTCAATCTGAAAATGCTTTTTTCACAGATTTAAATTTGAATTGGCTCATAAAATAATGGAGTTAATGGTAAAAACTTTAGATGAAATGTTACTGACACATTTACAGCTGTGTGTATTTTTAAAGTGCTATTTATGTTCATTTAATTCAAGCAATCAATATTATCTGGTTGTTTGTAGCCAGATAAAATATTGTATTACAGTATGTTAATGAAAAATAATCACTTTGGGCTTCAGAAATACTTTCATGTATTTACTTTTAATCAAACTTCAATTGATAATTAAAGATATAAAATCAACGTATATTACAAATTAATGCTACTGGTGATAACCTTGTTGCAGGATTATTTAAACAGGGACACATGTTTATAGGAATAAGTAGAAAAGTGTGGATATTCATCCTCACATGTGGCACCCTAAGTGGTGAAACCATACGATTTGTAGCCACATGGTAGAGTGGAGCTTAGTACTTCTCTGAAGTTGACACCAGAAGCGCTAGTTTGGAATGGTAACTCCAGCTGTTAAAGTTTACAAAATAGGAGCACATATAAGTCCTATGTGTTTAATAATCTAAATTTTTGTTTCAGTCTTGTCCTATCCTCTTCTTCAACAAGGAGTTTGGAACCACTAGTAAAAGTAGTTCAAAAACGAACCTTAATATCCTCTTTGAAAAGGAGGAGACCAGAAAAGAAAATCAAAAGTATGATATTCATGTGGAGAGATCCAATGTTGATTTTGAACCACTACCAGAAAGGACAATTGTATGTATTTTTTATTTATTACTCTGCATGTTTACTTGTGAAATTTGCATGTTAAATGAAACTATCACTAATAAATAGCTCACTATCAATACCACTGTACGTGTAAGAGGGAACAGGTTTCAATGTAGGCCTAATAGAATTTAGTGTTTTATGTTCAAAGGAGAGAGTTTGTGTAGATTTTAATAGTTTCAGGACATCGCCAAGAACCAGATGAGCTGGATGTATGTTTAGAATATCTTTTACCCACATTGATTGAATGGTTTAAGTATAAATTCCTTTTTAATGTTAAGAAAGAAGACTGCTCTTTAGTTGTCAGGTTATCTTACAAGTATTCAATCTAAACTAGGTACCACCGGAAATTTAATTTTTTTACAAGTAGACTTAGTTACATCATTAACCCTAGAAGTGTCTAACGTCGATTTTCGACAGTCAAAAGTTGTTTGTGTGATGGCAATCATCGGTTATCGACGGTCGAAACATATTTTTATCAAACAGTTTCATTATATGTAAAATATTATTAAATTGCGTTATAAATCATAACATTATGTTTTAAAAGAGTCAAACTTTATTACTTTTTTAGGTTAGGTTAAAGGGCACTAGGCCAGGAATTAGTATATTGGAGAGATAGGACATCAGCAAACTTACCTTAGAAGACAAGTTCACTAACACCAGAATAGTAGTCACAAACACAAAATAAACACAATCTCACAAATGTTAAACACCACTGGCATTTTCTTCAGGTGAGTAGAGTGAGTGAGAGCGAGTGAGTGAGTGAGTGAGAGAGAGAGGGAGAGGGAGAGAGGGGAGAGAGAGAGAGAGAGAGAGAGAGAGAGAGAGAGAGAGAGAGAGAGAGAGAGAGAGAGAGAGAGAGAGAGAGAGAGAGAGAGAGAGAGAGAGAGAGAGAGAGAGAGAGAGAGAGAGAGAGAGAGAGAGAGAGAGAGAGAGAGAGAGAGAGAGAGAGAGAGAGAGAGAGAGAGAGAGAGAGAGAGAGAGAGAGAGAGAGAGAGAGAGAGAGAGAGAGAGAGAGAGAGAGAGAGAGAGAGAGAGAGAGAGAGAGAGAGAGAGAGAGAGAGAGAGAGAGAGAGAGAGAGAGAGAGAGAGAGAGAGAGAGAGAGAGAGAGAGAGAGAGAGAGAGAGACCTTCTTCAGCCTCTTTCTCTCTACTCGCCTGAAGAAAGTGCCAGTGGCATTGTAAATTTGTGTGATTATTTGTTTATTTTGTGTATGTTACTACTACTTTGGTGTTAATGAACTTCTAAGGTAAGTTTTCTGATGTCCTATCTCTCCAGTATACTAATAAAAATATTTATTGCTTGTAACTTTGATGCCTTTGGAACATCGGTGAATAACATAACATTATTATAAAAAAAACGCCGGTCAAACAGCTGAGATTTCTGGCTGTCAGTCTGAGCCTGCGTCAGCTGCTTCGAGCTAGTGGACATCGCATTAGTTTGTTGTTGACATTGTTAGTAATTTAAATATGTTTATTTTTACTGTGGTATGTGAACTAATGTTTATTTTAGTTTGTGTGTTCTAAACATATGTCATTATTTGATGGGAGAGTGTTAAAATGTTCAACTATCTTGATCATCGGTCTATCGACCTACCTAGTAACATAGACTACATATTTCATTTACTGTACATATTCTCGTTAGCTCAAAATGACAGATAAGTAAATTTTTCATGTTGTTCATATTTTGCAGAATAGTTTATTAAACATAACATTAGATTTATCAATTTTACATATTGTTTTATGACATTTTTAGTTCTACTTGCGCAACAGTCTAAAATTTGCAATTTTTACACTTTTGAGGATTTATGATGGTGTAGGCTATATTTGTGATTTTAATAGTAATAAATGTTATATTTTTGAAAACTAGACAACATTTCGAAACTTTTGGCTATCTCCAAATTTGTGTCACTTTATTATTTTTAGGAGTTTACAGCATGCCACTTTCGAAATTGAAATATAAACAAATTAATTTTGAACATCAATAAAAGTTTTTTTTTTTTTTAATATTAGAATTTTACTTGTTACATGAATGTGATTTAGGGAATACGATGGTTGTAAAATTATTTCATTCTGATTATATTTGAATTTTTTGTATTTTTTAAAAAAAGGCCCGCCACCACAGAAAAATGTAACTGCGGTGGTGTAACTGGTTCTATGCTTAAATCATGAAATACCTATTTAAACTTTCTTATTATGTCATCCTATGGATTTTACTTTTCAAGATTGTGAAATAGAACTTTTTAACTTTGCTCATCCGTTAGTTTTGGACAAATAAGCTAGGTTTGGTAAGTTTTTAAGGTAGTTTATTCTTTTGTTCACTCCCAAGTGCCACGTATATGTGCCACGTGGATTATATACACAAATCAACATTACATATAAAATAACTAATGTACTGACCAGCCATCATAAATGTAGTCAAAAACCAAGCGGCACATAGTTGTGTCAGATACCTCTATAGACGACTTAGAAGTTTCTGAGCTTTACAATACACCAGAGCAAAATAAATTGATATTTAGTTGAAAAGTGACAGACCGGCAGATATATGTGCCTCTGGTCTATGGTGAAAAACCAGGTTGGATCAATATGTGCCGGCTCACATGGGCCGCGTGAAGCCGGTTTACCTGACCTATGAAATTAATTCTTGTACTTTCTTAACTACCTATCTATTATTTACTATTAACTTCTAATTAACAATTTTTGGAACTTGTATTGATTTTGGCGTTTGGCATATTTTTTTCTTAAGTAAACTTTGGTTTTTTACTGTAGTCAGTAAATTCACAAAGAATCTTACGATTGTTTTAAAATTAAACACTTATTCTGTGATCTAGATCAAAGTTAATTTTAATAATTTTGAGGAAACCTATTGACTTTTGTCAAAGTTAAATGGGTTTATTTTAGAATCCAATTTACAAATCGCTCTAACCAGTAAAGGCATAAAACAATAGTTAAAATTAGAAGAGAGGGGAGTGTTAAAACTCAACGGAAACAATACAACAGAGATGCTGAAGTGCCATTCTACATGTTTGTATGTTGAGTTGTTCGTTTAATGAGTCTCCGGCCTGCTTGGCAAAAACATTACAAGTTAAGTGAAATCAAAAATCTTTACTATCAAAGTTTTTAACAAAAAACACAACTAAGTAAACATGCAATACTTACACATTACAAATTAAAATTACATACAAATTAATTACAACAATACTAAACTAAAATTGATAATTATCATGCTCTGCAACAGTATAAAAAGACTGATCATGAAAAAATGCTCTTAAAATTTTTATAATCTTATCATGATTGTTAATTTTTTTATAGTTTTGATTATACAAACACACACCATCATGACACAAGACACTACCCCCTGCCATAGCAGTTCTTCCATATTGTACATGGATATTATTTCTATTCCTTGTATTATACTGTACGTGTGAAAATTTCAGTTAAGTGGAAAACATAGCTGGGAACTATATGTTCCATATCCTACTGTAGGCTCTTAATTTAAGCATCCTTAAATTTTGAAATGTTCACTTAAATGCACACATAAGTGGAATTAATGGGGATCTAAAGGATCTTTGCAATAATAACTTTTTAATGAATTCTTTAAACACTTTAATCAATACTGAAAATAGGTCCTTCATAGAAATGTTAATCTTTTATATTTCACCAAACAAAATAGCTTAACATTTTCTAGAAGGTTGTTTTCTAAGGAAATAAGAAACCTACGATAAATCCAACTTACGCGTACCCACCCATACACGCACAGTGTATTAACCTACCCACCCACCCATACACGTACAGTGTATTAACCCATCCGCCCACCCATACACGTACAGTGCTATTGACCCACCCGCCCACCCATACACATACAGTGGTATACATGTACGACGGTACTGACCTACCCTTACACTCAAATACGTACATTGGTGACACGTACAGTGGTACACTCAAACACGTACAGTGGTAAAGACAAATATGAACAGGAACTCTTTAATTGCAGTGTGTAATTTTGCAGGTTAACCTCTAATAGCTGGAATAACACAGTTAAATTATTTAATCCTCACAATAATAACTTAACGTGACTACCGAAGCACAGGAGTATACTAATTTAATCCTTTCAACGCCAGAAGCCTATATATAGGCTTTTAATTATGTTCTGTTGAGCAGCAAGAGCCTATATATAGCCAAGCGACGTGAGTCAGTTGAACGCTAAGAGCCTATATATAGTCAGCCGCCGTGCGAGCGTTGAACGCCAAGCGCCTATATATAGGCTCATGTTTATTTTGCGAATTAAAAACTTATTTTCCATTCAATTTTGTTGAAACTCATACCCTTGTACTTATGATGAATTTTGCTGTTATAATATAACACATTTCTTTCGTTTGTTTTATTTTTTCCCATAGTTTACACATTCTAAAATCACGTGATATTTAGAAGGCTGTGGCGAGTATGAGTAGTGACAGCTGATCTGCCGAATAGTTTTGGCGGTTTGTGGTTTGTTTATTTAGGTTAATAAACATTTATTGGTTGAGTTTAGTGTACTTGTTGCTGACTAATGTCTTAGTTAGTGTGTTGAAATGTGTTTTTATGTGTATAAATAGTGAAATAATACAGTTTTATGCAGTATGTATAAGTTATTGTTTTTATTTGTGTACATAGTAAAATAAAACAGTTATTTTTGAACCTAAATTTTTGATTATTAAAAATGTATAATGAATGACAATGCATAAAAAATAACCACACAATAAAAATTAACATACTGTATAGGCAAAGTGAAATTAATTGTATAAAACGGCTAAAATGTCCCTTAAACTTTAAAAAATTCATATATAAAAAGCTATATGTTATTTCCAAATGCAGTTTACGCAGTTTTGTTAGGAATTAAATTTACTATAATACAGTATTATAGATTAGCACCATACAATTTAATATCATGTATGTTTTAGGGGTTGAAAGAAAAAAAATATTATTTTTTTAAATTATTTTTTATTTTGTGTGTTTAGGTTAGAAGGATATATCCACTGAATTACGTACTAAAATGTTGCCTCTTTAATCGTGAAGAAAATTATACCAAAACATTATTTTACCATAAAATATAACGGAATGACAGTAGTTCTAGTAAACACGTACAAAACTATCAAAAAGTGTCTGGTGTTCTACCGCTCTCGCAGCATTTAGTGCCTGGTGTCTTGCGGCCACTCAGCACTGAAATGGCTGGCGTCGTGGCGATGCATACATAACATTTCCTGGCGTTGAAAGGATTAACTAAAATTAATTAATTTACTGTTCAGAAATGATGTTTGTTTACATCTTGTAATCAAGCTTTATTTTATATTTAGACTTCATATATATAATATAAGTATATAGTAAATATACATCTTTGTTTTAGTCTCTTCCTGACATGCGGTTTTTAGAAGAAGAAGACAACAAAGAAGGTGATCAACAGCGAGAAACGGCAGTGAGTATTTTTTCTCATTATGCTTTTTTTTTGTATTTTGTATGCTTATCTGAAATCGCTAAAGTAAAAAAAAACTGTAAAATCAAGTTTAATTTACTAAATGCAACAAAACTAGTAAACAGATGAAAATTAGAAATGTATGATCTAATTACTCAATGACAAATGGTAACACTTGTTCAACAAATGATAAATAAGGCTTATCACACCAGGTTCTCATAGAAAATTAATTAAATATGTTTGGTGATTTCATCAATGTATGATATAGGGAGTGTCGATTCCAAATTTGATCAATTGCTGATTTTTTATTCCTAAATTCAATTTCTAATTCTTGATTCTAATTATGTACCTTGATAATAATATTAGGAATTAGCTGATTTAGGTTGTTTATTCCTCAGATGGGTGATGCTGAAAGAAGAACTGTTAAACCCAAATGTTCCAAAAGTGCCGACTCAGCCATGCAGCATCTTAGAGTAAGTTGAAGTAGTTTAGGGCCTAACCAGTTAAGTGATAATTTAAGCATATCAAGTAATTTGCACTACAACTTATAGTTTATGAAGTAGGTTAAGCAAAATCGATAGCAAGCACTATTATTACAATTCATTTTATAAATATAGATCCTTGAGATGGTATATCTCCTAAAAGTATCTAGTGTTTTGTATGTTGATGTATTTTTTAATAATAAATAACAAATATGAATAAATTGTTAATTGACGCGTATGTGGTTTCTTCTCAAAGAATAAAGTTTATGAAGAAATATACTTGAAATTACACTGGCTCGATTTACAACTGATAGTTCTTTTTGTTCTGATCAGATAAACTTTCCTCCATCAACAAAGTTTTTCTCTTCTAGCTCTTGTTTTATTATAGACTGGCTCGAGAAACATTATTTCGGCTATAGAGCAAAATTGAAATAATTTCAAATTTAACATGAAGCAATATGAGATGCTTACTATGCGTTGTTGAGGATTCGTAATTTTATTTATAATTAATCTTAGTTGAAAAATGTTTTTCAGATATACAGAGAGTTCGGCAAACATTGGCCACCCAAAAACCCGTTGAAGGTAAGTTTTACTTAATAGATATTCTCAGTTGAACTTTGAATGTTTTTTATGAAAATTATAACAAATTCTCTTGTTTTAAAATGTAATTTTAATCCTTTGGTTGATAAACAACGATATATCGCTGTTAGCTGTACGGCCGAAAAGTGTTATGCAACGATATTTTGTTGTAGCGTAATTACTTAATTACGACATAATTTTTTGGTTAAGTGTACTCAAATATCCACCATTAGTTGAGAAATAAATCTAATTTAATTGAAAAACTATGTAGTTTGTGTAATGCGTGTTATATATCAACCTTGAAAGAAAACGTAGTATTGATTTGGAAGGCTGTGGCATCTGTTCAACTAATGACGCAATGTTTTGGTGCCGATTGTTACAGGTGTTTGTTATTGTGCATTGTTTTTTGTTAGACGAAATGTAAAATGTCTCTGGATGTGTTCAGAGAACAATGATTCTGAGGGGAAGAAACAGAGGTCTCGTGTCTCGCACAACTTGTATAAAGGGCAGACAAGGTGTACATGCTAAGTGTCTCAAGTATATATGTGTGTAAAAAGAAAAAAATGTATTTATTGTAAATATTGAACCATATGTTTACAATTAATGATTTAAAACATTCTTCTTTTTTAATTAATAAGTTGCAATTACATTAAAATTGCCATTTTATTTTATTAAAGACTCACAATGCTACACCTGCATGGAGGCAATGTCCAATAAATTACCTCTAACACACTTTTTTTAATTTTTAAAAATTTTATTCATAAGTTAAGTATTTTTAATGCAACACTCTTCAAATTTTTAGGATCTATTCATAATTAAATTTACTTTTAGAATATAATACAGTCAATAAGTTAATATGTATATGGTATATGTTTTCTAACTCCAAAAACAAAAAATATTTATTAAAGAAGTTAGATATATGTATATCTTAATTAATAAACTCTTTTCACTTATAAAAAATTATATATTTAAAAAACGAGACTACTTTCAAGTAAATATGTCCAATAAATGAGTTATTGGATCAAGAACAAAATAAGCAGGTGGGTGGAGGGTCATGAATGATGTGAGTGGGTGAACTAGTTCGGGCTTTTACAATATGCGAATGTCCACTACAATATTTTGTATAAATTATTGTTTAAAACATAATATATATTTAATAACTTTATAAATTGAAATTTTAGGTTAGGTTAAAGGGCACTAGGTCAGAAATTAGTGAACATTATTTGAAATAATACTTTAATATAGATATATTTTGTTGAACTAGTAGCCAGCCGTATTATGAAACCTAAGTTATATACATTTTGGTGGAGTAGTCAAACTATTTGGATTCATTAAAAAGACAAACATTTGTAGTATATAAACACGGGAAGTCGACAGCTCTATAAAAGAAATACAATATTACGTCAGTGGGCTAATACATGCTGTTTATGTCAACTGTACAGTTCGTGTGTATTATTATAATGAACACTATATGATTATCAAAGGACCAATCAAGTGGACCATAAGTTGATATTATGAGCTTTTTAATTTAAGATTATCTTGTTGGTTGGTGGTCGTTAGTTAATTTTTTTAATATTTAGGTCAGATTATTTACCTGCCACGCTTAGTTGATTGCCGTGGATCAATAATATGACTGACAAGGCCAACTCTAAAATGCCACATTTAAGAGAAATCCTACTACTGCTAACTAATTATTTTCAGCTAAGTTTACATTTTAGCTTAATTTACTTCTCCTCCTTTGCATAAATAATTCAACACCGACATTTATTCTATTTGTTGTCCCGAAACGAATGAACATTAAAAATTAAACATACCTGATGGTCAGGTCATCTCCGGGTGCTTCCAGTTCCCCTTGTAACCTCCTTCCTCACCGGCGAAATATTACTGGAAGCTAAACCATCCCCTTTGAGCCCCACCGGTCAGCTGTACACTATCCACTACAACCTAGAATTACATTCAAAGTTTCACATATTTAACTGTAAAAAAAAACATGAACATTCTCAATTTCTTATAAAAATCCACTTATGGTATTCTAGAATAGTTCTTTGACTTTCAAATAATCTTCGTGTGTTGCAAGGACCGAATCTTGAAATGGATTTTACATATTTTAAAGGGGTATGTATACTTTTGAGGTGTAACTTTGTGTGCTAAAAAAGAAATTTAAACTTTGTGTGCTAAAAAAGAAATTTAATGTTGGAAAGCCTGTTATGATGAGGGGGCTGGATCATGGTAAACTAGCTGTAAACTGAGTACTTATAAATATGTAACAAAATGCACAAATTTTTATTTGATGGCGAAATTGATCTAACGATAAAGGTGAAGGATCTACCTAGTCTTAAAAAGGTCTGCAATATTTCTCCTTATTACAATTTCCCAATCCAAAACATTTTCCTGTATTACATTTTGACTTTGTATGGTAGTTTGGAAGTAGCCAGTTTAAATAAAATTGGTTATTTATATATATATGTATATATAGTACCAGGAAAGCCGATCTCCGATCGGGTTCATATCATCTAATCGCTGACTTCCAATACCGAATTTAAATGAATCCTAAGATACTGAAACATGCCATGAAGCTGAAATTGAAAATACAGATCTTGATTCAAACAATGAAACAAATCTTATGACTTGTAATAATACTTTGCAAACAACTTCTACAAATAATTCTGGAAATACCTTACAAACTTCTAGCAACTTTCTTAATTACGATTTGCCATCAACCTCGGTGTTACCCCCGAGGTTGATGGCAAATCGTAATTAAGAAAGTTGATAGAAGTTTGTAAGGTATTTTCAGAATTATTTGTAGAAGTTGTTTGCAAAGTATTATTACAAGTCATAAGATTTGTTTCATTGTTTGAATCAAGATCTGTATTTTAAATTTCAGCTTTGAAATTATAATAAAAATGAAATAAAGTTCGAGAATAAATTTTAGACATAGGTAAGAAAAATACAATAATATTTGGTTTGTTTACATTTTAACATATTCAGAAAAACATGTGTTATTTAAAAAAATAAATTAAAATCATAACTCACATGTTGAAATAGTAAATAGTAAACATTAAACAGTGGTATTGACCCACCCGCCCACCCATTTACTTTTGGAATCGTGAAAACTCATAGAAAATGAGTTTTCTCAAAATTGTCACCAAATCCATTGGATTCCTGAGGTAGAAAACCTTTTTATAGACAAAGTACGAAGAAAATCGGTAAAGCCGTTTTTGAAATAAAATGACTGGAAATAGGTACATACATACATACAATTCCTTGCTCGTTTTATAGTATAAGATATATATATATAAAACCAATTATATATATATATATATATATATATATATATATATATATATATATATATATATATATATATATATATATAAAACCAATTATATATATATATATATATATATCTTGATTTCTCTATTAATACTAAATTATGATAATTATATGTACATAACTTTCAATGATATAGTACCGAGAGAGAATGAATCTGTACATTGTACTGCAAGTACATCCAATCATTTTATTGACAATTTCAAGCTATTGCCAATTTAGATATGGAGAGAATACTGAAAGCAAATTAACTTAATTGATAACTACAATCTTTTCCAATTATTCTTTTACGAACAAATAAAAAAGATTGACGTTTAAATAAATATATTATTGTTACATTCCTATACTATTATTTATTATTTTATTTTATGTTTCAGACAAGTGAAAAAGATCATATACAAGAACATGCAATAAGAAAATGTAGGAGAGTGGGGAAACTTAATAGAGAATACACAGGAGAAGGCACCTCATCAACGAGAGGTGATGAAGTAGAACAAACCTCAGATGAAAGTTCCTATACTACATTAGATCATGGAGTAGAACAGTGTTCAGATGAAGATTCTTTACCAGCAGAAGATGATGACTTAATAAATCTAATGATGGGTCTAAAACATTAAAATTGTAAGTATGCTAACTGGTTATATTCGTCAAAATAGCAATATTTTATATTTTTGCTCGTTTTTAGTTGTAATAACTTTTTATATAGGATGTAGTCTGAAGTAAACTAGAATATGTAATTTAGTCATGTTATTTGCAATAATTACTATTAATTTGTTTTTATTAGTTGTTCGTCTATTAATTTAAAATCAGAGAATGTTCTGGAAAATTTGTCAAAGGGAGTTTATTTGTTAGTGCTATATTTACAGAACAATTATTTAATCAAATTTATTTTGTGTTTATTCTATACGGTTTATGTATTCCTTATAAACTAAATTAAATGACCCAACTTAATTTACTTACGATTGACAAATGGTAATTTTTAGTAAGGGGAAGGACAAACAAATTTCAACTACAATCTATATTTTCCTATGACAGACAACCTTGTCAAAGTGGTATCTACACTATTTACTAGTAGTGTAAAAGCCCCTTGATCTCTACATTATTTGTAAATAGTGTATATAGCACCTTGACACGGTTGTCTCTAGTAGTTATGACACCAGCCGCTTGAGCGTAAGATCTAAATAATAAATTTCAGCCTTACAGTAGTCAAATAGATAACCCTAAACCTAAGGAACGGTAAGTTCCAAAATGGACCTAAGTTGTTTATAAGTTAAGCTTTTTTTAGATAAATTATAGTAAATACCAAAGAGACCTACAATAAACCACTAAAATAAAATAGATAGGACATGAACAAACTTAACATGGTCGATAAGTTGACAAACACAAGAAACAGTAAATCACAAAACAGGTATAAAAATTCTGTACAAATGTTCTGGAGTCTTTTAGTATATCCGTAGATTTGTTTAGCAATGATTAGTTGTCAAATTAATAAGAAAGTTCACATATTATATACGTACAATGTTTTTAAGTTTAGTTTAATTCTATACTTGGTAGACAATCTACCATATACGGAGACATTGCAAAAAAGACCCATGTTTTGTGTCACAAACAAACCGGTTTCCCCCTAAATAAATCTACAAGATCAGCACTATTAAGTATAATTATTCATTCTCTAGAGGCCTTTGAATAAAAAAGATTTTCTCTAGTATTGTGCAACTTAACCCTTCGCAAGCTAAATTATATTTTTAATGTAAGCGTATATACAGGTTGGTTATATTACATACAAGTGACCCTGTACAGTATAACTTGGTTGGGTCACTATTACATTTTTACCAATTTATATTATTATGCTTCAAAAGTAACTATTGTATGCAAAATGAATTGGTATTGACAGATTTTTTGTACCTCTTTTTTTTCAAATATATACGTATATACACGAATGCAAGGTGGGGATGAAGCAAACTCAGGCTTCATATGGCGGATATTCCCAACAAACACTCGTTGAGCTAAAAACAGTGCGTGTATATATACTTACACCACTCCCTAGAAGAAAAATGATGGCGTATATAACTGATTAACGCTCTCAAAGGGTTATGTAAAGCATTTTATAGTGTACCATTGCATATTCTCATGAAGAAACTTTTGTTTCACAGTGTTTTGAAAAGTTCTCTAAAACTTATCAGGTCATGTCATTCAAATAGGCTTCAATTTGTTTCCATTAAGAATAAATGCTCAGAATGAAATTAGTAATAAATGGTGTTCCACGAGGTTCAATCCATGGGCCTTTTTTCTTTATAATTTACATTTAAAATCTGCCTGAAAATCTTAATATTCATTCAGTTATTTATAATGATGATACCTCTTTAAAAAAGAGCATATAATGGTTCTCCTCAAATCTTTTCTTGTAATCCCGAAAAAACCAAATATATTACTTTTTAGGAATACAGTACAAGTGAACGTCACACAACACAAATTTATTACAATATAAGCACAAAATGCACAAATATTATGGGGATCGATTTCTTTAGTGAATCCCTCTGGTCTGAGGAAGGTGAGCGTGGTTCACCGAAATTGATCACCATAATATTTGTGCATTTTGTACTTTTATTGTAATATATTTGTGTTGTTTGACGTTTACTTGTACTGTATATGTACCATCATGTATTATGCTAATTAAAAAACTATTTTTAGAAATAAATATTGATTCAAAATTAAATTTTTCGATTCATATTGAACTGATTGTAACAAAATCTTTATAGTAAATTATCTGCTTTGGAAACTTAAACATTTTGTTAACCCAGAATACATAAGATTGACATATTTTGGTCTTTTCAAATTGCATATATTACATGGTCTACTCTCATGGAGTCACTTCCCACATGTTAGTGATGTCCTTTTAATACAAAAAAGGCTGTAGTAACATTGCAGGAACTGATCCACTTACACTCTTCAGGCCTGTTTTTGTAAATCTTAAAATTCCTATTATAGTCAATATTCACATTTCTTACAAGTCAGGAAATACATAATTACTGTACTAGAGGAAGGAATAATATTGATATACTGTAGATTGTCTTTTCCTATTTCTGTAAATCAGATAAATAGAATAAATTAATTCTTATTCTTAACACCTTCCTCATATTTAACCATACTAGTGGTAGGTCAATTTACCCTCAGTGGCAGGCTGTTTTTAGGGGTGATGCAATGGGTTTTACCATTGATTATACAAACCTAAAATAGATAATTCTAAAATAGATAACCTTAATATTCTACAAATTTAGATTGGCAAATTTTCAAACCGGCTCAAACACGCATAAATATAATACAAGATATTGTGATCAACACAGGCAAACTTCCCATAGATTAGAACTAACAGCTTCCCTTCCCCAAAATATGGGGCCAAAATTATTCAATAAACTGCCAAATAATATAAAATCACAACAAAACTTTAAAATATTTAAAGCCTCCCTGCAACACTTTTTATTGGATGGAGCTTTTTACTCTGTAGAGAAATTCTTAATACTGTAGTTGAATAATAAGGATTAAGAATAAAGATGACATTTATTATTTTAGATTTTAGTATATAAATATTTGCTATTTTAATTGGAATAACTTAAATTTACATTTACAGTTACTTTAATTATATATATTTGACCTTTGTAATACAATTGTAAAAAATGTCTACTACAAATAAATATTTTGAATTTTGAATAAACCATCTAATAGGAATATTTGTGGCAGTAATTTTGTTAGTTAGTGAGGCCCGTAACCACAGCTGGTTTAAACTGCATTATATTTACATTGGACTACACTAGCTCTCCACAATGGACCACAAAAACCGCTGATATTTTGAGAATCAAAATTTAACATTGGATGGGAAATCTATTTGTGTATAAAATCAATGGTTTTACTAAAAATATAAATAATATAGTATATGTATTTTGTTACACACATTTCTTTTCAGAATTAAATGGTTAATAACAATATTTTATTTAAAATTAACTATTATTATATGTATATGTATTTTTTAAATTTCAAATGAAAAATATAATTTTTGTCTAAAATATAGGGGGCCATGCCTAGAAAATTTACTTCTATCACCTTTTCCAAAATCTGAGATAGTCAACAGACGCTGTATGTTGTCTAGTTTTTGAAAATGTATAACATTATGGGTATACCTATTAGCAAATTGAAGTTATCTTACAAAAACTAAATACATGTACTTTCCCTATTACTTAGGTCTCACGTATGACTTTTTGCAATAAAAGAAAAGGAAAATAAATATAGTAAGTGGTATAGAATAACTATTATGAAAATAAAGTTTTTACTTTGTATAATTATATAAAACCATTATAAATAGTTATAAGGAAAAAGTAATTGATAGTGAAAATTTAGAATTTGTAGTTGAGGTATATACAAAAATACCCACTGAAATATTTATACCTCATTATTTTTATTATATAACAACATATGATTAGTAAAATTGAAACATTGGAGTTAAATTGATTGAATAAACTGTATGGCTTTAAAAAGTTAAAACAAAAAAATCCTTTTTTTATCTGAGTCAGTAAAGAAATAATAAAGTAATTACATAATAATTCCAATATTTAAAAAAATAAATTAACACAACAACATTGATTTCATTCTAAAACCTCATACACATAATTCTAAAACCTCATACACATACCTCATCAAACATAATGATTTGTTTACATTAATAAATAATTTTTAAATGTAAACAAATACTTAATTCTTTGGTGTCAGACATCAATTATGGCGCGAAGACAACAGTTCCTGTGTTATCTTTCCATTCCAATACTGAAATGGCTCTGACATAAAACAGTTGACATCTGGTGTAACCGCAGACATGTCCAGGTGACGGCTAGCTGTCACTTACCACCAATAGACAGAATTTCAGTTTTGTGGAAAGTAGCAGTGATTACAGAAGTGTCTAAAAAGTAAAACACAATGTTATTAGTAGTTTTTATTATTCTATACAATGTTATTGTTTTAGTTTTAATGTAAAGTAGTTTGCTGGTGGTCAAGTAGTGAGATAAAGGTCTACCCTATGTTGTTATTGGGAGGGTCACAGGACTTTAAATCCATTGTTAAGGTAATTTCATGCTTCTGAGTTGGGAAGCACTGAAATGGGTGGAAAGGATCTGACCTCTTTACTGGTGTAACATTGGTTACTGGCACCTGACTGTGTTATGCCATTACTCCCGAGTAGAGATCTGACCTCTTTACTGGTGTAACATTGGTTACTGGCACCTGACTGTGTTATGCCATTACTCCCGAGTAGAGATCTGACCTCTTTACTGGTGTAACATTGGTTACTGGCACCTGACTCTGTTATGCCATTACTCCCGAGTAGAGATCTGACCTCTTTACTGGTGTAACATTGGTTACTGGCACCTGACTGTGTTATGCCATTACTCCCGAGTAGAGATCTGACCTCTTTACTGGTGTAACATTGGTTACTGTCACCTGACTGTGTTATGCCATTACTCCCGAGTAGAGATCTGACCTCTTTACTGGTGTAACATTGGTTACTGGCACCTGACTCTGTTATGCCATTACTCCCGAGTAGAGATCTGACCTCTTTCACTGGTGTAACATTGGTTACTGGCACCTGACTCTGTTATGCCATTACTCCCGAGTAGAGATCTGACCTCTTTACTGGTGTAACATTGGTTACTGGTACCTGACTCTGTTATGCCATTACTCCCGAGTAGAGATCTGACCTCTTTACTGGTGTAACATTGGTTACTGGTACCTGACTCTGTTATGCCATTACTCCCGAGTGGAGATCTGACCTCTTTACTGGTGTAACATTGGTTACTGGCACCTGACTCTGTTATGCCATTACTCCCGAGTAGAGATCTGACCTCTTTACTGGTGTAACATTGGTTACTGGCACCTGACTCTGTTATGCCATTACTCCCGAGTAGAGATCTGACCTCTTTACTGGTGTAACATTGGTTACTGGTAACTGACTCTGTTATGCCATTACTCCTGAGTAGAGATCTGACCTCTTTACTGGTGTAACATTGGTTACTGGTACCTGACTCTGTTATGCCATTACTCCCGAGTAGAGATCTGACCTCTTTACTGGTGTAACATTGGTTACTGGTACCTGACTCTGTTATGCCATTACTCCCGAGTAGAGATTTTTTTCTCACCTGACTATTTTGTTTTATATAGTATTTTATTTTATAATGACTTTTTGATGTCATAATATAATTTAAATGTGTTAAAAGTAAAATGCAAGATTTTTTTTCTTACAATGGGAATAACGTCAGGTTAAGGAGAAGAATAAGTGCAAATATAGGTTTTTCAGGATTTTTAACCTTGCAGCCATTTCTGCAACTAAGATTTATGCATTACAGAGAGTTTCAGTAGTAAGACAAATAAACTGATCAAGGCAGTGTTAGCATTTGAGTTGGAAAATTAAGTTTCTGAAGTCACAGATTTCGATTACAGGTAGCTTGTAAGATAATGATGTGGCTGGGAAATGAATAGGACAAGTATGATTGTTGGGATCAGGTAACATGGAATGACAAAAATTTAGCGATTGTTTTTGGTTTGTTGAGTAGTAACAATAGTAAGATATATTAAATATAATAAGAAAAAATAGTAATTAGAAAGTACAACAATATACAAGATTCTTCCTTTTTTAGTCATTTTAAACAATGCTACAGTAGTTTACTTTAGTTCTAAAAATATGTATAATATTTTGCTCAAGAACGAATACTAAAGTTAATCACAGGTAACTTTCAAAAAGAAGATAATTGCATTTGTAGGATAGTATTTGCACTGAGGATTGCAGATATAGACTATCACTACCACTTTGATAAGAGATGAGAATAAATATTTACTTTGTTATTTGTGTTGATGAATCCAGGGACAGACTATATCAACATTACTTGAATTTATTATTGCTTTCTATGTTCACAGGGATTAAACAGTTTGTCAATTGCAGAACCTGGACTTATAAAACAATGATATTGTACATTTGTAATACCAAAGATGGTTGAATATCTGATGTTACCAGTTTTTAGTGCATCTTAATAGTTGGATGAAAAAAATTAGAGTTTTATTAAGTTAATAGCACCTGTACATATAAGTATTATTGTAAGTAAAATATGATTTGTGTTTTGTTTATTTCAAATTGTTTGTTACATAGTAACATCTTATGTTATAAACCAATTAGGCCTACATTTATCTAGTTAATCTAGTCTGGCTAAATGTTTCAAGTCTAGCTGGTATACTTAAATAAGTATAAATGTCGTTATATTGTCATTGATTTGTTATATTTGAAAATGAAACAAACCCCTTGTTTTTGTCAAAAAACTAATTCCTTTCAATAAATTCATGTAAATAGCATACCTGTGCATAAAAGTAGTTAAGTAGGATAAAATATGACTGGTGTTTTTACATTAACTTGTTTGTTACACTGTAACCATCTTATGTTGTAAAGAAATAACTATGTAGTTAGCTATAAGTAATTTCAATTTATTGTCAATGTTTGAATGTGAATGTTTAGTTATATTTGAAAATAAAATACACACCTTATTTTCTATCTTTGTGTTTTATCTTTCACCAAATTCTCCATTAACCCTATAAGCGATAGGGTTTTTTTCTCTCAGTGATAGGCCATTTTTGCTCGCTGTGCATACTTTTTTAAAAAAAAATTATATAAAAATGAAAAATATGCATAAGTTTAACATGTTATATATCAGTTTACTCGTTAATTTCTACACTACAATAATATGTAAAATAAAAAATTCTTACCTGCACGCTGTAGAAGTTGCACCAACAAATTTGAAAAAGTTTTTTTTGTAAAAAAATATTTTTCAACTTAGCACTCAAATTCATAAGTCAAAGAGTTGTTTTATAAAGTAGTCACAAATACAAAAAAGAAGCACAACTTCACTCTGAATAAAATGATATATATATATATATAAAACACTGCAATCATATGAACAATATATACATGTAAAAATAATAAATGTTACTATGTACAACACTTCTGTTAGCCTAGTCACTGTCAGTTGGGCTTCGAGCCCTTTTATTACTCTTCATGTTCCTCCAATAATGTTCTAACTTGTGGTAGCATGCAGGATGAATTCCACAGTTACACCCTGGATACCAGTAATAACTCCTACCCCTCTTTTTTGATTTTCCACATACTGCGCAAAGACACTCTTGTCGCCCTGGAAGATGAGCTTATGTATGCCCTACATCACCTCCTGGTCCAACAGCAGGCCCTGGTTGGTTTTGGTGATCATTACTTTCTGCCACTAAGTCTTTTACAATGCTGACAATAAAATCTCTATGTCCCAATGGCTTGTCTGTATTTTTTGTGTACAAAACGTACGCGTTGAACAGGCCCATGTCGAGGAAATTTGTGAATATCTGCTTCCAATACCTCTTTGTTGCTCTAGCACAAGAATAATGATAGAGTGATTTATCCTTTGAATCTACTCCCCCCATTGATAAATTATACTTGTGTTATGACTAGAGGTTTCATAGCTTCTATCCCACTTTTGCTCCAGATGACCTTGTCTTCAGCATGGCAGGCTGTTGTAATTAAAAATACGGGTTTACGAGAAACCTTTTGCTTATATCCAAGAAGCAGAACTTCATTTTTCCTAAAATATACGCTTTCTTGCACCCCAAGTTTCTGTTTAGATATAATTTGAGACAAGTCTTTTGTTCTTTGATTTACTGTTCCAGTAAGAAAAGTTTTTCTGTTGTACAATTCCTCGGCAAGTGGCAATTTGGTGTAAAAATTATCAGTGTATAAATGATAATTTTTGTCTAATAAGTTGGATTTAGTCATTAATTCCATAACTACCTTGTGGGCAAAAGGATCTACACCTCCAGCTAAAAAATCTTTTCCACTATATAACGCTGAATGCAAAACATAGCTGCTTTGGCTTTCACAAACTTCAAATTTTTTAATCCCAAAATATGCATGCCTTTTGTTAGGCATATACTGGATAAACCCTACTCTATTTTTCATACCTATTAGGCTTTCGTCCAATGATAAGTTTTGTGAAGGTATAAAGTGCTTTTTGAAGGCGTCATTTAGTGAGTCAATGTAGGCACGAACCTTGTACCATGGATCATACCCTGGTTGTCCGTGCGCAATTGTAGGCCGTGAGCTAAGATGTAGCATTGAAATTATAAGCTGAAACCTATTGCAAGACATAGATGTTGAAAATATAGGAATAGCCTGTGTAGGGTCAGTGTCCCAGTAATTTACCAAGATTTTTACTCTAATCAAACCCATCTGGATTAATAATGCAATGAACTTTTTCATTCCGCTTAAGGTCACATCTACCCAACGATTCACTCTTGAAAATGTTTTTAAATCTCCAGAGAGCCTTTTATTTTCAATTGTCCTAGAGGCATATCTGTTTGTTTCAACAACTAACAAGTTCCATATAAAGTTGGTAAAAAATAAATAAAAGTATTCAAGTGGCTTAGCATTTAGAACTGGACAATTTCTGGGACCTGAAATTCTTGAGCAATATCAATTTTATTTTCAGGTGGATGAATACGAATCCAATTAGGACTACGTTGTTGAATGTTAGGCCTATTGTCAACAATTCCATCATCATCATCATCATCTGATCCATCATCGGTGTCTGGGATAAAGTTGTCATCGCTGTCTGATGGAAAATCTAATAAGTTGTCACTAATATCACTATTACCATCTGAATCATCATCTTGTAAAATTTCACGAATATCGCTAGAACCACACGGATTCATTATTCAAAACAAATTATGAAAATAAACACAATAACATGGCAGTGTACTATAGCGAAACACAAACATAAACAAACACACTACTTCGGCTGGCTAGAAACAACGAAACTGAATCAGATGAATTGTAAACAACACATGATCACAATATGGCCAACTAGGAAAACCAAATTGTCCTTACAAAAATGTCGGGTATGTCAGCAATCGAACCAGCTAAACATCGAGTTATAAATGATCGATTATCGCACTGTAATTCCGATTTTTGGAAAGGTTGCACAGTGCGACGCTATAGCTTGGAAATCATTATACAACGACGCAATTGCGACCTTTATCAATTGTAGGGTTAACTCTTAATCAGGTACTTCTTGCAAGCTTGATTTAACAATAAATTATAATAACTTTTTGATTATCACTTGCTCTTACACTCCTATGGCCATAGAAGGCCCAGTAGGGATTTGGCCTCACTAACAAATGCTCTCAACCCAGGTCTGCTGCTCCTCAGTTGTGGCCTCAGTTACTGAAATGTAAGTCTTGACACCATCCATACATCTCCTCTTTGGTCTACCTAGAGGTCTCTTCCCATCTCTGCTTCTTTCTGTAGTGTCCCTTGGTCCCTGAGCCATACCCTAAGTTGGTGTCCGGCCCATCTCAATCTTCTCAATTTCATGTGTGCTATTACGTCATAGTCGTGTAATTTGACTATCACTAGACTGTGTAATTAATTTTGTTACAATGGTTTCATTTTTAAAACTCAGGAGATAATTAATTACAAAACCTGAATAGATTTAAGTAATTGTACAAGTATTTACGTGAAATTTCCTTAGAAGAGATTTGAGAATACATTAAAATAAGTTATACCTAAATCCATTCATTATTTCATCACATTCGTTTTTTTAGAACAATGTAATTTGAATTAATTTAATAAATTGAAATAATGAGCATTTAAAAGTTTAGAAGATGAAACAATAACTTAAAAACTGTATCAGTGGTGTAGCTAGAAACCTAAGGGGAGGGTCCAAGATACAGGGGGAGGATTCTACACAGATTACTAAAGACCACTAGATATGCCATGCTTAAAGATGAAACTAGGTCCGCCATCTTTTGTCAGGATAGGAACACAAAACTACGCTCTGAGTTGCGAAAAATGTCAGTGCTCCCGTTTCAACCAACTCTTAATCTGCCCCACTTAGAGAGGGATGTTCTGCCACTTCAAATAGTAAAGCTTAACTCATAATACATTATTTTTATTTAATTTAATGTTGAAAAGCTGTTAAAGTTTCACAAATACATATTTTCTAAAAAATACACTAAAAAACCTTTGTTAATGCAACAACTTTGTATTGTGTAAGTACAAATATAGTATAATAAGTAATAAATGAATACAGTATAAAACAATATAACATGATTGTGTTGCTAGGCAATAATCAGCTGTTTCATTGTTGCAATTTTCACTTTTGTTTTACATCATCTAACCTATCAATCGCTCTGTTACCGGAATCTGGAATTGCAACTGTTACTTGTCGTCTGTAGTAGTTTTTAATAATAAATAAATTATTTTTGTTTTTTTGAGTTTATGTGTACTTGAAATGTTGTTCTATAGCTGTTTTATTATGTAAATATGCTTTACTAACATATAAAAAATGGACATGCTGGAAGTTTATTTCAATATAAGAATTTCTGAAAATTTCAGCGCGCCTAGTGGGGAAACTGTTAAGTATATCAAAATAATCATCACTACTAAAACCTAAACCTACAGAATTGGGCAAAAGTATGGAATATATTTATTAATTTAAAACCCATTGAAGAAATGTAATGAAACTTTGCATTTATGTTATGTACATGTCCCTATACCAAACACTTGGACCTATTTTACTATTTTTCTGCATAGCCAGGTGATAATCCATGAAGGAAGTCTTAAAAATTTTAAATGTAAGCCTACCTCGAGTTATACCTCATTTTAAAGGTCTTTGTTTGTACAGTACAAAAGTGCAAATCTGAGGTCAAAAGGATAACTCAGTCAGAAAATACCATTAAAAGAAATAGAATGGAACTTTATAATTATGTACATGTCCCTATACCAAACATATGGACATATTTTACTTGTTTTTTTCATATCCAGGGAATGGCTCATAAAGGAAGTTTTAAAATTTTTAAATGTAAGCCTACCTCGAGTTATAGCTCATTTTAAATGTCTTTGTATAGCACAAAAATGCAAATCTGAGGTCAAAAGGATAACCCATTCACAAAATACAGCGATTCAAAGAATTCAATATCATATTACTAATTCTTCTCAGTTAAACGGCTATTTATTTAACAGTTTCAGGTCGCTGCTGCTGATTATGTTGTTGATTGTTATCAAACAACTGTGTTATAAAAATAGCTATGCTATTTAACTAAGATAAAAATAAGAAAAATTTATTAAAACACTTGACAGTAGGTTTACTGTCTAAGAATATTACTGTAATAATTTTTTACTTTTTTGTGAAATTTAATTTCTCATATTCAGTAAGATAAATTATAGCTCTACGCAGCAATAGACAATAACTACCTTACCTTTGTATTAAGCAGTGTTAGTTATATGATATTAAATTTTTTGAGAGGCTATATTTTCTGACTGGGTCATTCTTTTGACTTTAGCCATGCACTCTTGTGGTTACAAACAAAGACCTTTAAAATGAGGTATAACTCGAGGTAGGCTTACATTTAAAATTTGTAAGACTTCCTTCATGGGCCATCACCTGGTTATGCAAAAAACTAGTAAAATATGTCTAAATATTTGGTATATGGACATACACATAACTGCAAAGTTTCATTACATTTCTTTTAATGGTTTTGAAATTAATAAATATATTCCAGACTTTTGCCCAACTCTGTATAGTAAATAATAGGGGTTCCCATAAGAAATTTCAAAGTCGGCCACCATATTGGAAAATAGAGACCGAATTTAAAAATTTGAACTTCGTGATTGTAAAATAACATAAAAAATTAGGTAAAGTTCTCCATTTAAAGTTTGCTGTAAAATTAGTACTTTTTGAGAACCCAATTGTATACAGGGCAGAGACATTATTTTTGAAGTGACAAAAGCTAATTACAACGACTTCTTAGTTTAAGAGATTAAGTGACAGTGAGTTTGCATTGCACCAGTCCTTCAATTTTTTTGAATTAAAATGTGGAACTTGTATTCTTTACTTTAATGAACACATTGATCATCTGCATACAGATGGAGGTAGACTGTATAGTTAAAGGTAAGTCGTTCAAATAAATATCAAAGTTATTTTTAATATTTACTAAAATATGTTCATTATATGCTATGAGATATTTGAACTTACATTAATGTATATCTCATTATATCATTTAACTTTAGATTAAGATAGTCTTAATTATTTTAGACATGAGATTTATTTTTAGGATAAAGTTTCTTTTAAGTAGTCTTACATGGGTGAAGAAAGTAATCATAAGTTATGAAAGTGAGACAGCATTTATAATTGCAACATCTCATATTTATTAAATAGAGAATGGCCTAACAGGACATTTGTACTTACTGTTTATAATGTCAAGTATTTTTTATTGATTGGCATGTTAATTTAGCTACAATTTTAAATTCAAATAATTTATTATTTTTGTTACAGAGTAAATTCAATTTTATTTGTATAATTTTAAGTCCTGTTAACAAATTTAACACTACAGCCAGATTGATTTTTCAACGAAAAAATATCACGAGAATGGACCACACAGTCTACTTTGAATGGTAAAGGGCGTGTGGCCAACACTGCCATCTGCCATTTCAACATTTGGACCAAGGCAGTCCATATAACAGCTGATATTTAGATTCTGAATTCAAAATAAAATATTTAGTTCATTTAGAAAAATGACTAAATTGTTTTAAATGACTGATGTAAGTAAATAAAAATACAATAATGTCAAAAACAACATGATAGTTTTACTAATGGTTATTTTTTATGGCTGTAGTGGAGATATAATCTAACATTAAAAGAGGGGTTCTGACACTAATCCAAATGTGGCTACGCCATTGAACTGTATTATAATAAAATTGTGTCAATGCAAAAGTAATATACCATTAGTATATGTTCAAACTATTGTTAAATATATATTGTGATTTTACAACAGCTTTATTAAGATGAATAGCTTATAAAAACCACAAATATAAGTTAGGTCAATTACTTTCTAATCCAACTTCAGGATTTCTAAAACGGTTGTCATCTTGCCAGTATTTGTAGATTGATAAAAATCAGAGTCTTATTTTATTGTCAGCATATTTAAGAAATTCTTGGAAGATTCAATCCAACGAAGCAGCTTTCCATCTAGAGCAGGTTTTGCCTCATCTAGTTCTTCCCTTCCTCAGTGAAATGTTTAGAGACTTCCAAGGGTGCTCGTAGATCCTTTTTCGGGATGTTTACTGTTGTATATAGATAAAACAAGGATAGAACAGAGAAGTGGTTCTCAACCTTATATACCCCAAAGGACCACTAGACACTTTATAAAAATATCACAGACCATTAGATATTTTCAAAGATACAGCATTAAATTACCTACACCTTTCAATGTAAATTGGTTTCCATCCATTTTAGTTTTTGTATGACAGCATAAATATTAAAGTGTAAAATTTTACTATTTTTTGCAATTGATACCTGATTTCTTGTAAGAATTTTTTAATTTTGGGCAAATAAAAAGAACCTAAAAAGAAAATTATATATGTGTGATTAATTAAGAAATCAACAACAAACTCAACTACTTTTTTACGGTGTCTGCCATGCAGGCTGAAAAGTGCTGTTGTCGGCAGGTCTGTAAAGATATTGGCTCCACCTGGTGTGGTGGCCTACAATTTTTCTTTAAAATGTTTTAATGGAAGTCTTTATTTTACCAAGCAAAGTTGGGGCTAAGAAGTGTGAGTCTCAGAGATGCCATGTCACATTATGGGCAAAACTTCTAGTGAAGTAAATATTGTAAATCACACCCTAACGTGGCCTTTACCAGGAGCTTTAGTAATGATACCAGCCGCTTAAGCTTACATATTAATATATAAATAAAACATATAGAGTATTATTTTAGTACATAATAGAAGCAGGAGTGACTTTCCAGTGTTTAAGTGCTCTACTGTTGAAAACACTTCATTCACCTATCTCAACAATTTAATGTGACTGGTGTATTCAGTTGTTTAGTGACTGAAGAATGGAGCAGTGGTCCCAAAATATTTCACTAACCAATTCTTTCTTTGTGATGTAAATATGTTCCCTTCTACAGCGTGCCAAGTTTACTAGGTATGTTACTTTCCTTTCTACTGATATTAAGATAGGGCTAAGAAGCACTCCCTAACACCAACCTGGGGATCAATGGTTTAAGGGGGCCATTTCTCAAACCACCAAGTCACTACTTGTAAGTCCACTTGCCTAAACAGCCCTTATGGTATCATTCAATGCAATTTTACTGTCAGTGGACCATAACATGATTTTCTATAGAACAAGTTCGTGTTTATTATTTTGATGAGTTATAGTGAAAACTTTATGATTACTAAAGGTCCATTTTTGAACCATAAGTTGATATGAGTTTTTTTAATGTAAAATCATCAAGAATCATATTTAAATGGTCAAAAATATAACCGTGAAAAAAGTGTTAATATACCCAATTTTTTACCAAAACCAACTGATGGTCCACTATAATAATTAAGTCTTCCGCTTTCAAATGACACTTCAAGTGTCACAATATGATTATTATTGGAAACCAAATTGTCGAAATAGAAATCCTTGTTTTTGGCTGTTTTTGCAGAGGGAAATGGTCCCTTTAAAGGTGACTTCTTAATAACCACCAGTGACTGGGCAAGCAGGCTGCATGGAAGGACAGGATTGGTCACCCATCCAAGAAACAGCCACGCTTGGTGGTGCTTGAAGCTGTAATCTTGGGATAACGATACAACTCAAGGCAAGTCCTACGTTATATTCAAAATATTGTACTTGTATATAACCTGTAAATAAGGAAAGATCACAGGGGTTCGGAGTGGACTTCCACAATGAGTGGAGCTAGTCTTACAAAGCTATATAATACCACCCATTTATTTATTTATTCTTTCAACGCATCTGCTAGTATACAATAGTTACAATAATAAGACAATAAAATTAATTATAAAAAACAAAAAAAGAACAACAGAATATGTCAATAGAATAATAGAGTATGTATTATAAAAACAGAAAACTTTAAATTATTACATTAGAGCATTTTATTTTTCAGTTGACTGACACTATCAAAAAAAAAATGTTGACATCTTCAGGAACTCTATTACCAAACTTATGAAGACATGTGATAGAACAAAAGTAACTGTAGTTACTGGAGTGGTGCTGATCATATAAAGATTTCTTGATCTAGTTCTTTCAGGCACTGAAAACATTATGTGTTGGGGAAGTTCTGGAGATATCAATAATACCATAGATTCCTTCTTTCTTCTGAAGGTCATTTGGCAATAGGCTTCCCTCTACTTATTTGACACCAAAATTCAAATTTAAGTTATTCTACCTTAATTATTCTTAATAAGCTGTATGCAAAATGTATAGTCCAGGCTCCTAGTTTGATTGATAAATATAGACATTAAATTTATGTTGAAACTTGCAGATCAGGCACATGTCTTCAATTATTCATGTAACATTATTTATGTTCAGATTAGTTAGGATCCTTACAGTATATTAACCCACAAAATATATGGCCATGATACACTGTAGTTGTATACGGAGTACATATTGTCATTTGGTAAAATATGCATAGCACTATAACGTAACTGTGTCATAGTTTGTATTACAAGGTAAGATTTATTTTTATTGAATAAGTTATTGTGAAAATCTAATTAATACGTACGTTTAATTTGTTATGATGTTTTTCCTGAGACATGTTTTAAAAAGATATTTGGGGACAGTTTCATAGCATATAGGCACCATACTCACTACTGCCAATATCTGCCTTGGAGGAAAAGCTAAAACTGGCAGAAGAACAGTGTGATTCTCTGCATGGGATATTGGTGTACATTTATTTTGGAGGTGGAACTCCTTCTAGGTTGGGAACTTCTCTTTCTCTAGTATGTTACCTGCACGATCAGTTTCTTCGTATAGATATATAGTTGTACATTTATATATAGATATATAAATGTTTACTTGGTAGAAGCGACAAGTTTATCAACCTTATTAGCTCGTCCAGCTGTGACTGACATGCTAATATTTTTTTTATAGAGTGCTTCATGCTTCATGGCAACGCTAGTTCAATTGAGACTATTGGGTAAAGAGTCACAGACTACACCTTTCCCTCAAGAGATCCATTTGTTTGCTCATACTTTGGAGTGAGTGATCCAGTAGACAGATGAGCTAGTATTGCAAACATACTTCACAACATAGAACTTTTGACAACCACAATGGATGGTTTCTAAGGATGCTGAAAGCAGCAAACAATTCTTGACGATGTGACTAATTTACATTCTGCCAGTTAAGCCCTATTTCTCAAATGTTATATGTTTGGGACTCAAGACAGTTTTGGACGCTTGGGAGTTCTCAACTGGTTGGTGTCATGGCTAGTGGGCGGAAAAAATTAGGTGAGTCATTCAATATTTAAATGACACAATTATAAAAGTTTGTTTTTATTTGATGCGCTATTAATAATTTTTAGATTTTTAGAGCAATGTTATAGAAATCAATATTCCTCAATGTGATAAGGACCTGAATGGTGCTCTGTTACAGACTAGTTAGTAAAGGACTTTCATGTTCAGATACATTGCTGGCATAACCAAACAATCATAATAAAGTGTCATTCATTATATTCAACAAACTTTTGCTATAAAAAGACTAACAGTTCTTTTTAATAACAACCTTTTATTAATTGCAGCACCACCAAATGTTTGCCAGCGTGGTGGCTCAGTTAAGACTTTGCACTGTAGAGGGTTACCTTAGTCCAAGGTTGGAATCCTCAACTAAGGTAACAGCCGGTTATCAGTTCTTCACTCAATGAATAAAAAGCGGGCACAAGCCCATTTTATTTAGCAAATGAAGTTACAAAAAATGTGTTGTAAAAAAGGTGTTGTTTAGTTTAGTTATTTTAGAATCATTTAAAAATATATTTATAATCCATTAAAACTATGTTTAATAGCATACTATACAGTATTTTTTATTTTGTAGTTACTTCTATCAGTGTACAACGAGGTATGTATTATGTAAATATTTTGCTATGAAAGTAAATAATCAATTTTTTTATGTTACTTGTATCAGTGTACGAGGTATGAAATATATAAATATTTTGCTATGGAAGTAAATAATCAATTTTTTTATGTTACTTGTATAAGTTGACACAACGATGTATGAAATATGTAAATATTTTGCTATGAAAGTAAATAATAATTTTTTTATGTTAATTGTATCATTGTACAACAAGGTATGTAATATGTAAATATTTTGCTATGGAAATAAATAATCAATTTTTTATGTTACTTGTATCAGTGTACAACGAGGTATGTAATATGTAAATATTTTGCTATGGAAATAAATAATAAATTTTTTTATGTTACTTGTGTCAGTGTACAACGAGGTAGCTAATATGTGAATATTTTGCTATAGAAATAAATAATAAATTTTTTTATGTTACTTGTATCAGTGTAGAACAAGGTATGTAATATGTAAATACTTTGCTATGGAAATAAATAATAAATTTTTTTATGTTACGTGTGTCAGTGTACAATGAGGTAGCTAATATGTGAATATTTTGCTATAGAAATAAATAATCAATTTTTTATGTTACTTGTATCAGTGTACATCGAGGTATGTAATATGTAAATATTTTGCTATGGAAATAAATAATAAATTTTTTTATGTTACTTGTGTCAGTGTACAACGAGGTAGCTAATATGTGAATATTTTGCTATAGAAATAAATAATAAATTTTTTTATGTTACTTGTATCAGTGTAGAACGAGGTAGCTAATATAAAAATATTTTGCTATGGAAATAAATTTTTTTATGTTAATTGTGTCAGTGTACAACGAGGTAGCTAATATGTGAATATTTTGCTATAGAAATAAATAATAAATTTTTTTATGTTACTTGTATCAGTGTAGAATGAGGTAGCTAATATGTAAATATTTTGCTATGGAAATAAATAATCAATTTTTTATGTTACTTGTATCAGTGTACAAAGAGGTATGTAATATGTAAATATTTTGCTATGGAAATAAATAATAAATTTTTTTATGTTACTTGTATCAGTGTAGAATGAGGTAGCTAATATATAAATATTTTGCTATGGAAATAAATAATCAATTTTTTATGTTACTTGTATCAGTGTACAAAGAGGTATGTAATATGTAAATATTTTGCTATGGAAATAAATAATAAATTTTTTTACGTTACTTGTGTCAGTGTACAACGAGGTAGCTAATACGTGAATATTTTGCTATAGAAATAAATAATAAATTTTTTTATGTTACTTGTATCAGTGTAGAATGAGGTAGCTAATATGTAAATATTTTTCTATGGAAATAAATAATCAATTTATATGTTACTTGTATCAGTGTACAAAGAGGTAGCTAATATGTAAATATTTTGCTATGGAAATAAATAATCAATTTTTATGTTACTTGTATCAGTGTACAAAGAGGTATGTAATATGTAAATATTTTGCTATGGAAATAAATAATCAATTTTTTTTATGTTACTTGTGTCAGTGTACAACGAGGTAGCTAATATGTAAATATTTTGCTATGAAAATAATCAATTAAAGGCGTTCTTGTTTTTATGTCCTATATGCTGAAACACTCTGATCTAAAACAATTTCCCAGGAGACCTGAGCCAACACGTAATATTGTGGTGACAGAGCTGTTTGGAATAGTTACATTCCACCATCTACCATTTAATGTTATAAGCAAGAAGACGTTCTGAGAGTGACATAATAAATTAAATATAAAAGGGTTGTATGGAGAATTTTATACAATCTCCCAAACATTCTGCTAATCACTTGTAAGCATGACTACTGTGCCTGATTGCAAATTTAATTAATCTGTACAATACTAAAATCCTTAGACTTAACACATTCGCTGTGTTATGAGTCACAGGTGTCTTGTAATGCAACTTACTCTCAAGCGGCAGTCATATGTAAAGGTTTTTTACTTCATATTGGATATTTCTTATATTTTTTGAACAATTTTAATGTTACAGTATTTATATTCATTTGTTGTGCTATTTTCAAATAAGACGATAAATGTATATTTTATTATTAGTTATCAGTAACTGGTATCACATAGTGGTTATAGAATGACATTTTATTATTATTTTAGTATAGTATTTTTTACTTTACATTTCATAAAAAATGTTATTTTCAATTATTTTATAGTTCAATTAATTGTTTTTATTAAAATTGGAAATGTTATATTAAGATAATGTATTAATTAAATACACCTAATGCCAAATGTCATAAAATGTGTCCATCTATTTATTAGTAATGATATGCATGATACTCTAATCTAAAAATGAGATATAAATTTCTTGGAATTATCTATTAATATATTTCAACAGTTTTATTTAATTCGTCAAACTAGGAGTGTGATTGAATGTTGGTAATGTAATTGTTACTTTGGTGTTTAGTACCAATAAAGAGCGACCTCAGAACACGAATATAAGTACATAAGCAGGAAGGCCGGCTGATATGCCCAGTTTTAAGAGTACAAAACCACTGACTAGAGCGAGGAAGGAATTGGTGAGTGATAGTAAATTAAGTATGTAAGTGTTACCGGTATATTGAGTATATTTGATCAAATCTATCAAACATTCTGCAAAACAACAATCATGCCAACATGTATAAACATGATTCCATGATTGCAGGCTAGGCTTGATACAAATTTAATTAATACATACAATATTAAGATACTTGACTTATTGAAATTACTTGTTAAAAATACTCTCTTAAATATTATGGTTTTTAGAGAAGATGAAACAAATTAAAAATAAAGTTTATAATGTTGAATGTATATTTATTGCACATACAAATTTTGATACCTTTTTAAGCCAAGATAAAATAAATTAAAAATAAAATTTTTAAACTTTAATTTAAACTCATTATAAAAAATTTTGTAACAATGAAATTTTGAGTTATACTTCTTCATTGGTGATTTGCCAAATTTCTATAATTTATTATTTTTCGAGGGCGTAAGCGGCCTCCCCAAACTCCATTAACAACTCTTAATTCAGAAACCTCATTCTCATGCTGTTTTGATTCTTTATCTTCTCTAGAAATAGTAACTCTTAGTATGTTGGTCTCTTCTGACTGTGGTTTTAGAAGTTCGTTTGGTGAATTAATTGTTTGATTAGTGTCCACTTCATCTCCAACATGCATTAGCAATGGATAATCACTCCTAAAACAATACAACACAGAAGGAATGAGTAATAAAATAGTTAATGAATTCAAAAATTACAAAAAAGCTTTATATTTAATATAGTCATTAACAAATATTTCCCCTTAGCAAGTGGCATTTAATGATTGTATTAAATAGAAATTTTAAGAACTTTTTATTCTTAGCAGTTTTTCAATGTTTTGCTTAATAAATAAATATATGAGCATTAAAAATGCTCAGATTCCTTATGGATCTAACCATTGGATAACAACTTTTTAAATACGCATTCGCAAAAATGATATAATCTGCAAACATTACAACATATATTTGGGAAATTAATGCCTAGCTATTCCTTTTTTACTATTCAATTTCTGTGTATTAAAATATAACACACAGAAATTGAAATAAATATGTTACCATTTTGTCACAGATAAATTGATATTGGCAGCAATGTTATCATTATCAGCAATGTTATCAATACAGATCAACAAATGTAATTTTATCAGTCAAATTTAGGTGAAGTCTACTGTTCGATTCAAAATGAAGGACTTCAGAGTTTCAACAGAAACTGAACAATAACCACTGGGCATAATAAAATAAATATAACATCGTAAATTTCATTTTATTTCTACATTAACCTATTCAGGTTAAACATTTTTATATATTTTCAATATTTGACATCTTTTTTGGAGTAAAAAAGTATCACTATTTCATACCTTTGGGGCTGTTTTGTGACTGTAAAAAATTGCTAGATAAAAGCTACTCATCATATATATATATATATATATATATATATATATATATATATATATATATATATGTGTGTGTGTGTGTGTGTGTGTGTGTGTGTGTGTGTGTGTGTGTGTGTGTGTGTGTGTGTGTGTGTGTGTGTGAAACTTGTATACAATGTAGATCAACTAACTGACAACAAATTTGTAGTTTCAGAACCGTTTGCATGTGCAAAAAAAGTGTAATGAAGTAACTTTTTCTCAGCACTGAGTAGTATCACATACATCAGACAAGACTTGTTATCAAGCGTTGATGTAAATAATTAAAGTATTTAATAATTTGTTTTGTATATGCTGAGTGATTTCATGCTGATTTATTATTGATAAAGAAGTCATGAGTGCCAGACTGTGAAATCTGGCTGCCCTGATCACTCGGCCTGGTAAATTGAGCGCAACGGTACCATGTCTAAAATCTGGGTTTTTCCATTCCTCTGCTAAACCAAAAATTCCTTAATAATAGCGCATACTCAGGCCGCTATTATTCAGCTAAATAGTAGGCAAGTTATTTACCACTTATCAGCTGGAATTGTAAACTACGGGAATTAGAGCAGTATTTTTGTGTTTGTTGTTGCCATTTCTCCCATGTAATCTCACAGTCTACTGGGTACCGTGACCACAACACACTTTTGTAAGGTAATTTCTAATATGCTAGAGGTAATTAGTATTTTGTATTATTTTAAAAGATTTTTTTTAATATCGCTTATATTTTAAGAGTACTAAAATATGACTGAAACCCTAGTTTAAATGTACATTTAAACAGTACAAAACTGTTTTTCTTGATTCTAACTTATATAAATTTGTATCAAATGTGTTTAAAATCAATCATAAGGTTTCATAAATATGATCTTTTTTTCTAACAAGGCTTAGAACACGATAACCTCTAGCATATTAGAAATTACCTTACAAAAGTGTGTTGTGGTCACGGTACCCAGTAGACTGTGAGATTACATGGGAGAAATGGCAACAACAAACACAAAAATACTGCTCTAATTCCCGTAGTTTACAATTCCAGCTGATAAGTGGTAAATAACTTGCCTACTATTTAGCTGAATAATAGCGGCCTGAGTATGCGCTATTATTAAGGAATTTTTGGTTTAGCTGAGGAATGGAAAAACCCAGATTTTGGACATGGTACCATTGCGCTCAATTTACCAGGCCGAGTGATCAGGGCAGGCAGATTTCACAGTCTGGCACTCATGACTTCTTTATCAATAATAAATCAGCATGAAATCACTCAGCATATACAAAACAAATTATTAAATACTTTAATTATTTACATCAACGCTTGATAACAAGTCTTGTCTGATGTATGTGATACTACTCAGTGCTGAGAAAAAGTTACTTCATTACACTTTTTTTGCACATGCAAACGGTTCTGAAACTACAAATTTGTTGTCAGTTAGTTGATCTACATTGTATACAAGTTTCACACACACACACACACACACACACACACATATATATATATATATATATATATATATATATATATATATATATATATATATGATGAGTAGCTTTTATCTAGCAATTTTTTACAGTCACAAAACAGCCCCAAAGGTATGAAATAGTGATACTTTTTTACTCCAAAAAAGATGTCAAATATTGAAAATATATAAAAATGTTTAACCTGAATAGGTTAATGTAGAAATAAAATGAAATTTACGATGTTATATTTATTTTATTATGCCCAGTGGTTATTGTTCAGTTTCTGTTGAAACTCTGAAGTCCTTCATTTTGAATCGAACAGTAGACTTCACCTAAATTTGACTGATAAAATTACATTTGTTGATCTGTATTGATAACATTGCTGATAATGATAACATTGCTGCCAATATCAATTTATCTGTGACAAAATGGTAACATATTTATTTCAATTTCTGTGTGTTATATTTTAATACACAGAAATTGAATAGTAAAAAAGGAATAGCTAGGCATTAATTTCCCAAATATATGTTGTAATGTTTGCAGATTATATCATTTTTGCGAATGCGTATTTAAAAAGTTGTTATCCAATGGTTAGATCCATAAGGAATCTGAGCATTTTTAATGCTCATATATTTATTTATTAAGCAAAACATTGAAAAACTGCTAAGAATAAAAAGTTCTTAAAATTTCTATTTAATACAATCATTAAATGCCACTTGCTAAGGGGAAATATTTGTTAATGACTATATTAAATATAAAGCTTTTTTGTAATTTTTGAATTCATTAACTATTTTATTACTCATTCCTTCTGTGTTGTATTGTTTTAGGAGTGATTATCCATTGCTAATGCATGTTGGAGATGAAGTGGACACTAATCAAACAATTAATTCACCAAACGAACTTCTAAAACCACAGTCAGAAGAGACCAACATACTAAGAGTTACTATTTCTAGAGAAGATAAAGAATCAAAACAGCATGAGAATGAGGTTTCTGAATTAAGAGTTGTTAATGGAGTTTGGGGAGGCCGCTTACGCCCTCGAAAAATAATAAATTATAGAAATTTGGCAAATCACCAATGAAGAAGTATAACTCAAAATTTCATTGTTACAAAATTTTTTATAATGAGTTTAAATTAAAGTTTAAAAATTTTATTTTTAATTTATTTTATCTTGGCTTAAAAAGGTATCAAAATTTGTATGTGCAATAAATATACATTCAACATTATAAACTTTATTTTTAATTTGTTTCATCTTCTCTAAAAACCATAATATTTAAGAGAGTATTTTTAACAAGTAATTTCAATAAGTCAAGTATCTTAATATTGTATGTATTAATTAAATTTGTATCAAGCCTAGCCTGCAATCATGGAATCATGTTTATACATGTTGGCATGATTGTTGTTTTGCAGAATGTTTGATAGATTTGATCAAATATACTCAATATACCGGTAACACTTACATACTTAATTTACTATCACTCACCAATTCCTTCCTCGCTCTAGTCAGTGGTTTTGTACTCTTAAAACTGGGCATATCAGCCGGCCTTCCTGCTTATGTACTTATATTCGTGTTCTGAGGTCGCTCTTTATTGGTACTAAACACCAAAGTAACAATTACATTACCAACATTCAATCACACTCCTAGTTTGACGAATTAAATAAAACTGTTGAAATATATTAATAGATAATTCCAAGAAATTTATATCTCATTTTTAGATTAGAGTATCATGCATATCATTACTAATAAATAGATGGACACATTTTATGACATTTGGCATTAGGTGTATTTAATTAATACATTATCTTAATATAACATTTCCAATTTTAATAAAAACAATTAATTGAACTATAAAATAATTGAAAATAAAATTTTTTATGAAATGTAAAGTAAAAAATACTATACTAAAATAATAATAAAATGTCATTCTATAACCACTATGTGATACCAGTTACTGATAACTAATAATAAAATATACATTTATCGTCTTATTTGAAAATAGCACAACAAATGAATATAAATAACATTAAAATTGTTCAAAAAATATAAGAAATATCCAATATGAAGTAAAAAACCTTTACATATGACTGCCGCTTGAGAGTAAGTTGCATTACAAGACACCTGTGACTCATAACACAGCGAATGTGTTAAGTCTAAGGATTTTAGTATTGTACAGATTAATTAAATTTGCAATCAGGCACAGTAGTCATGCTTACAAGTGATTTGCAGAATGTTTGGGAGATTGTATAAAATTCTCCATACAACCCTTTTATATTTAATTTATTATGTCACTCTCAGAACGTCTTCTTGCTTATAACATTAAATGGTAGATGGTGGAATGTAACTATTCCAAACAGCTCTGTCACCACAATATTACGTGTTGGCTCAGGTCTCCTGGGAAATTGTTTTAGATCAGAGTGTTTCAGCATATAGGACATAAAAACAAGAACGCCTTTAATTGATTATTTTCATAGCAAAATATTTACATATTAGCTACCTCGTTGTACACTGACACAAGTAACATAAAAAAAATTGATTATTTATTTCCATAGCAAAATATTTACATATTACATACCTCGATGTACACTGATACAAGTAACATAAAAAAATTGATTATTTATTTCCATAGCAAAATATTTACATACTTCATACCTCGTTGTACACTGATACAAGTAACATAAAAAATTTATTATTTATTTCCATAGAAAAATATTAACATATTACATACCTCTTTGTACACTGATACAAGTAACATAAAAATTGATTATTTATTTCCATAGCAAAATATTTACATATTAGCTACCTCTTTGTACACTGATACAAGTAACATATAAATTGATTATTTATTTCCATAGAAAAATATTTACATATTAGCTACCTCATTCTACACTGATACAAGTAACATAAAAAAATTTATTATTTATTTCTATAGCAAAATATTCACATATTACATACCTCTTTGTACACTGATACAAGTAACATAAAAAATTGATTATTTATTTCCATAGCAAAATATTTATATATTAGCTACCTCATTCTACACTGATACAAGTAACATAAAAAAATTTATTATTTATTTCTATAGCAAAATATTCACATATTAGCTACCTCCTTGTACACTGACACAAGTAACATAAAAAAATTTATTGTTTATTTCCATAGCAAAATATTTACATATTACATACCTCGTTCTACACTGATACAAGTAACATAAAAAAATTTATTATTTATTTCTATAGCAAAATTTGTATACTGACACAAGTAACATAAAAAAATTTATTGTTTATTTCCATAGCAAAATATTTACATATTACATACCTCGTTCTACACTGATACAAGTAACATTTAAAAATTTATTATTTATTTCTATAGCAAAATATTCACATATTAGCTACCTCGTTGTACACTGACACAAGTAACATAAAAAAATTTATTTCCATAGCAAAATATTTACATATTAGCATACCTTGTTCTACACTGATACAAGTAACATAAAAAAATTTATTATTTATTTCTATAGCAAAATATTCACATATTAGCTACCTCGTTGTACACTGACACAAGTAACATAAAAAAATTTATTATTTATTTCCATAGCAAAATATTTACATATTACATACCTCGTTGTACACTGATACAAGTAACATAAAAAATTGATTATTTATTTCCATAGCAAAATATTTACATGTTACATACCTTGTTGTACAATGATACAATTAACATAAAAAAATTATTATTTACTTCCATAGCAAAATATTTACATATTTCATACATCGTTGTGTCAACTTATACAAGTAACATAAAAAAATTGATTATTTACTTCCATAGCAAAATATTTATATATTTCATACCTCGTACACTGATACAAGTAACATAAAAAAATTGATTATTTACTTTCATAGCAAAATATTTACATATTACATACCTCGTTGTACACTGATACAAGTAACTACAAAATAAAAAATACTGTATAGTATGCTATTAAACATAGTTTTAATGGATTATAAATATATTTTTAAATGATTCTAAAATAACTAAACTAAACAACACCTTTTTTACAACACATTTTTTGTAACTTCATTTGCTAAATAAAATGGGCTTGTGCCCGCTTTTTATTCATTGAGTGAAGAACTGATAACCGGCTGTTACCTTAGTTGAGGATTCCAACCTTGGACTAAGGTAACCCTCTACAGTGCAAAGTCTTAACTGAGCCACCACGCTGGCAAACATTTGGTGGTGCTGCAATTAATAAAAGGTTGTTATTAAAAAGAACTGTTAGTCTTTTTATAGCAAAAGTTTGTTGAATATAATGAATGACACTTTATTATGATTGTTTGGTTATGCCAGCAATGTATCTGAACATGAAAGTCCATTACTAACTAGTCTGTAACAGAGCACCATTCAGGTCCTTATCACATTGAGGAATATTATTGATTTCTATAACATTGCTCTAAAAATCTAAAAATTATTAATAGCGCATCAAATAAAAACAAACTTTTATAATTGTGTCATTTAAATATTGAATGACTCACCTAATTTTTTCCGCCCACTAGCCATGACACCAACCAGTTGAGAACTCCCAAGCGTCCAAAACTGTCTTGAGTCCCAAACATATAACATTTGAGAAATAGGGCTTAACTGGCAGAATGTAAATTAGTCACATCGTCAAGAATTATTTGCTGCTTTCAGCATCCTTAGAAACCATCCATTGTGGTTGTCAAAAGTTCTATGTTGTGAAGTATGTTTGCAATACTAGCTCATCTGTCTACTGGATCACTCACTCCAAAGTATGAGCAAACAAATGGATCTCTTGAGGGAAAGGTGTAGTCTGTGACTCTTTACCCAATAGCCTCAATTGAACTAGCGTTGCCATGAAGCATGAAGCACTCTATAAAAAAAATATTAGCATGTCAGTCACAGCTGGACGAGCTAATAAGGTTGATAAACTTGTCGCTTCTACCAAGTAAACATTTATATATCTATATATAAATGTACAACTATATATCTATACGAAGAAACTGATCGTGCAGGTAACATACTAGAGAAAGAGAAGTTCCCAACCTAGAAGGAGTTCCACCTCCAAAATAAATGTACACCAATATCCCATGCAGAGAATCACACTGTTCTTCTGCCAGTTTTAGCTTTTCCTCCAAGGCAGATATTGGCAGTAGTGAGTATGGTGCCTATATGCTATGAAACTGTCCCCAAATATCTTTTTAAAACATGTCTCAGGAAAAACATCATAACAAATTAAACGTACATATTAATTAGATTTTCACAATAACTTATTCAATAAAAATAAATCTTACCTTGTAATACAAACTATGACACAGTTACGTTATAGTGCTATGCATATTTTACCAAATGACAATATGTACTCCGTATACAACTACAGTGTATCATGGCCATATATTTTGTGGGTTAATATACTGTAAGGATCCTAACTAATCTGAACATAAATAATGTTAAATGAATAATTGAAGACATGTGCCTGATCTGCAAGTTTCAACATAAATTTAATGTCTATATTTATCAATCAAACTAGGAGCCTGGACTATACATTTTGCATACAGCTTATTAAGAATAATTAAGGTAGAATAACTTAAATTTGAATTTTGGTGTCAAATAAGTAGAGGGAAGCCTATTGCCAAATGACCTTCAGAAGAAAGAAGGAATCTATGGTATTATTGATATCTCCAGAACTTCCCCAACACATAATGTTTTCAGTGCCTGAAAGAACTAGATCAAGAAATCTTTATATGATCAGCACCACTCCAGTAACTACAGTTACTTTTGTTCTATCACATGTCTTCATAGGTTTGGTAATAGAGTTCCTGAAGATGTCAACATTTTTTTTTTTTTTTGAAAGTGTCAGTCAACTGAAAAATAAAATGCTCTAATGTAATAATTTAAAGTTTTCTGTTTTTATAATACATACTCTATTATTCTATTGACATATTCTGTTGTTCTTTTTTTTTATAATTAATTTTATTGTCTTATTATTGTAACTATTGTATACTAGCAGATGCGTTGAAAGAATAAATAAATAAATGGGTGGTATTATATAGCTTTGTAAGACTAGCTCCACTCATTGTGGAAGTCCACTCCGAACCCCTGTGATCTTTCCTTATTTACAGGTTATATACAAGTACAATATTTTGAATATAACGTAGGACTTGCCTTGAGTTGTATCGTTATCCCAAGATTACAGCTTAAAGCACCACCAAGCGTGGCTGTTTCTTGGATGGGTGACCATTCTTCTCCTTCCATGCAGCCTGCTTGCCCAGTCACTGGTGGTTATTAAGAAGTCACCTTTAAAGGGACCATTTCCCTCTGCAAAAACAGCCAAAAACAAGGATTTCTATTTCGACAATTTGGTTTCCAATAATAATCATATTGTGACACTTGAAGTGTCATTTGAAAGCGGAAGACTTAATTATTATAGTGGACCATCAGTTGGTTTTGGTAAAAAATTGGGTATATTAACACTTTTTTCACGGTTATATTTTTGACCATTTAAATATGATTCTTGATGATTTTACATTAAAAAAACTCATATCAACTTATGGTTCAAAAATGGACCTTTAGTAATCATAAAGTTTTCACTATAACTCATCAAAATAATAAACACGAACTTGTTCTATAGAAAATCATGTTATGGTCCACTGACAGTAAAATTGCATTGAATGATACCATAAGGGCTGTTTAGGCAAGTGGACTTACAAGTAGTGACTTGGTGGTTTGAGAAATGGCCACCTTAAACCATTGATCCCCAGGTTGGTGTTAGGGAGTGCTTCTTAGCCCTATCTTAATATCAGTAGAAAGGAAAGTAACATACCTAGTAAACTTGGCACACTGTAGAAGGGAACATATTTACATCACAAAGAAAGAATTGGTTAGTGAAATATTTTGGGACCACTGCTCCATTTTCAGTCACTAAACAACTGAATACACCAGTCACATTAAATTGTTGAGATAGGTGAATGAAGTGTTTTCAACAGTAGAGCACTTAAACACTGAAAAGTCACTTCTGCTTCTATTATGTACTAAAATGATGTAATACTCTATATGTTTTATTTATATATTAATATGTAAGCTTAAGCGGCTGGTATCATTACTAAAGCTCCTGGTAAAGGCCACGTTAGGGTGTGATTTACAATATTTACTTCACTAGAAGTTTTGCCCATAATGTGACATGGCATCTCTGAGACTCACACTTCTTAGCCCCAACTTTGCTTGGTAAAATAAAGACTTCCATTAAAACATTTTAAAGAAAAATTGTAGGCCACCACACCAGGTGGAGCCAATATCTTTACAGACCTGCCGACAACAGCACTTTTCAGCCTGCATGGCAGACACCGTAAAAAAGTAGTTGAGTTTGTTGTTGATTTCTTAATTAATCACACATATATAATTTTCTTTTTAGGTTCTTTTTATTTGCCCAAAACTAAAAAATTCTTACAAGAATTCAGATATCAATTGCAAAAAATAGTAAAATTTTACACTTTAATACTTATGCTGTCATTCAAAAACTAAAATGGATGGAAACCAATTTACATTGAAAGGTGTAGGTAATTTAATGCTGTATCTTTGAAAATATCTAATGGTCTGTGATATTTTTATAAAGTGTCTAGTGGTCCTTTGGGGTATATAAGGTTGAGAACCACTTCTCTATTCTATCCTTGTTTTATCTATATACAACATTAAACATCCCAAAAAAGGATCTACGAGCACCCTTGGAAGTCTCTAAACATTTCACTGAGGAAGGGAAGAACTAGATGAGGCAAAACCTGCTCTAGATGGAAAGGCTGCTTCGTTGGATTGAATCTTCCAAGAATTTCTTAAATATGCTGACAATAAAATAAGACTCTGATTTTTATCAATCTACAAATACTGGCAAGATGACAACCGTTTTAGAAATCCTGAAGTTGGATTAGAAAGTAATTGACCTAACTTATATTCGTGTTTGTTATAAGCTATTCATCTTAATAAAGCTGTTGTAAAATCACAATAGATGTTTAACAATAGTTTGAACATATACTAATGGTATATTACTTTTGCATTGACACAATTTTATTATAATACAGTTCAATGGCGTAGCCACATTTGGATTAGTGTCAGAAACCCTCTTTTAATGTTAGATTATATCTCCACCACAGCCATAAAAAATAACCATTAGTAAAACTATCATGTTGTTTTTGACATTATTGTATTTTTATTTACTTACATCAGTCATTTAAAACAATTTAGTCATTTTCTAAATGAACTAAATATTTTATTTTGAATTCAGAATCTAAATATCAGCTGTTATATGGACTGCCTTGTCCAAATGTTGAAATGGCAGATGGCAGTGTTGGCCACAAGCCCTTTACCATTCAAAGTAGACTGTGTGGTCCATTCTCGTGATATTTTTTCATTGAAAAATCAATCTGGCTGCAGTGTTGAATTTGTTAACAGGACTTAAAATTATACAAATAAAATTGAATTTACTCTGTAACAAAAATAATAAATTATTTGAATTTAAAATTGTAGCTAAATTAACATGCCAATCAATAAAAAATACTTGACATTATAAACAGTAAGTACAAATGTCCTGTTAGGCCATTCTCTATTTAATAAATATGAGATGTTGTAATTATAAATGCTGTCTCACTTTCATAACTTATGATTACTTTCTTCACCCATGTAAGACTACTTAAAAGAAACTTTATCCTAAAAATAAATCTCATGTCTAAAATAATTAAGACTATCTTAATCTAAAGTTAAATGATATAATGAGATATACATTAATGTAAGTTCAAATATCTCATAGCATATAATGAACATATTTTAGTAAATATTAAAAATAACTTTGATATTTATTTGAACGACTTACCTTTAACTATACAGTCTACCTCCATCTGTATGCAGATGATCAATGTGTTCATTAAAGTAAAGAATACAAGTTCCACATTTTAATTCAAAAAAATTGAAGGACTGGTGCAATGCAAACTCACTGTCACTTAATCTCTTAAACTAAGAAGTCGTTGTAATTAGCTTTTGTCACTTCAAAAATAATGTCTCTGCCCTGTATACAATTGGGTTCTCAAAAAGTACTAATTTTACAGCAAACTTTAAATGGAGAACTTTACCTAATTTTTTATGTTATTTTACAATCACGAAGTTCAAATTTTTAAATTCGGTCTCTATTTTCCAATATGGTGGCCGACTTTGAAATTTCTTATGGAAACCCCTATTTTTTACTATACAGAGTTGGGCAAAAGTCTGGAATATATTTATTAATTTCAAAACCATTAAAAGAAATGTAATGAAACTTTGCAGTTATGTGTATGTCCATATACCAAACATTTAGACATATTTTACTAGTTTTTTGCATAGCCAGGTGATGGCCCATGAAGGAAGTCTTACAAATTTTAAATGTAAGCCTACCTCGAACTATACCTCATTTTAAAGGTCTTTGTAAAACACAAGAGTGCATGGCTAAGGTCAAAAGAATGACCCAGTCAGAAAATATAGCCTCTCAAAAAATTTAATATCATATTACTAACACTGCTTAATACAAAGGTAAGGTAGTTATTGTCTATTGCTGCGTAGAGCTATAATTTATCTTACTGAATATGAGAAATTAAATTTCACAAAAAAAGTAAAAAATTATTACAGTAATATTCTTAGACAGTAAACCTACTGTCAAAAGTGTTTTAATAAATTTTTCTTATTTTTATCTTAGTTAAATAGCATAGCTATTTTTATAACACAGTTGTTTGATAACAATCAACAACATAATCAGCAGCAACGACCTGAAACTGTTAAATAAATAGCCGTTTAACTGAGAAGAATTAGTAATATGATATTGAATTCTTTGAATCGCTGTATTTTGTGAATGGGTTATCCTTTTGACCTCAGATTTGCATTTTTGAGCTGTACAAAGACATTTAAAATGAGCTATAACTCGAGGTAGGCTTACATTTAAAAATTTTAAAACTTCCTTTATGAGCCATTCCCTGGATATGAAAAAAACAAGTAAAATATGTCCATATGTTTGGTATAGGGACATGTACATAATTATAAAGTTCCATTCTATTTCTTTTAATGGTATTTTCTGACTGAGTTATCCTTTTGACCTCAGATTTGCACTTTTGTACTGTACAAACAAAGACCTTTAAAATGAGGTATAACTCGAGGTAGGCTTACATTTAAAATTTTTAAGACTTCCTTCATGGATTATCACCTGGCTATGCAGAAAAATAGTAAAATAGGTCTAAGTGTTTGGTATAGGGACATGTACATAACTGCAAAGTTTCATTACATTTCTTTCAATGGGTTTTAAATTAATAAATATATTCCATACTTTTGCCCAACTCTGTAGGTTTTGGTTTTAGTAGTGATGATTATATTGATATACTTAACAGTTTCCCCACTAGGCGCACTGAAATTTTCAGAAATTCTTATATTGAAATAAACTTCCAGCATGTCCATTTTTTATATGTTAGTAAACCATATTTACATAATAAAACAGCTATAGAACAACATTTCAAGTACACATAAACTCAAAAAAAAAAAAAAAATAATTTATTTATTATTAAAAACTACTACAGACGACAAGTAACAGTTGCAATTCCAGATTCCGGTAACAGAGCGATTGATAGGTTAGATGATGTAAAACAAAAGTGAAAATTGCAACAATGAAACAGCTGATTATTGTCTAGCAACACAATCATATTATATTGTTTTATACTGTATTCATTTATTACTTATTATACTATATTTGTACTTACACAATACAAAGTTGTTGCATTAACAAAGGTTTTTTAGTGTATTTTTTAGAAAATATGTATTTGTGAAACTTTAACAGCTTTTCAACATTAAATTAAATAAAAATAATGTATTATGAGTTAAGCTTTACTATTTGAAGTGGCAGAACATCCCTCTCTAAGTGGGGCAGATTAAGAGTTGGTTGAAACGGGAGCACTGACATTTTTCGCAACTCAGAGCGTAGTTTTGTGTTCCTATCCTGACAAAAGATGGCGGACCTAGTTTCATCTTTAAGCATGGCATATCTAGTGGTCTTTAGTAATCTGTGTAGAATCCTCCCCCTGTATCTTGGACCCTCCCCTTAGGTTTCTAGCTACACCACTGATACAGTTTTTAAGTTATTGTTTCATCTTCTAAACTTTTAAATGCTCATTATTTCAATTTATTAAATTAATTCAAATTACATTGTTCTAAAAAAACGAATGTGATGAAATAATGAATGGATTTAGGTATAACTTATTTTAATGTATTCTCAAATCTCTTCTAAGGAAATTTCACGTAAATACTTGTACAATTACTTAAATCTATTCAGGTTTTGTAATTAATTATCTCCTGAGTTTTAAAAATGAAACCATTGTAACAAAATTAATTACACAGTCTAGTGATAGTCAAATTACACGACTATGACGTAATAGCACACATGAAATTGAGAAGATTGAGATGGGCCGGACACCAACTTAGGGTATGGCTCAGGGACCAAGGGACACTACAGAAAGAAGCAGAGATGGGAAGAGACCTCTAGGTAGACCAAAGAGGAGATGTATGGATGGTGTCAAGACTTACATTTCAGTAACTGAGGCCACAACTGAGGAGCAGCAGACCTGGGTTGAGAGCATTTGTTAGTGAGGCCAAATCCCTACTGGGCCTTCTATGGCCATAGGAGTAAGGGTAAGAGCAAGTGATAATCAAAAAGTTATTATAATTTATTGTTAAATCAAGCTTGCAAGAAGTACCTGATTAAGAGTTAACCCTACAATTGATAAAAGTCGCAATTGCGACGTTGTATAATGATTTCCAAGCTATAGCGTCGCACTGTGCAACCTTTCCAAAAATCAGAATTACGGTGCGATAATCGATCATTTATAACTCGATGTTTAGCTGGTTCGATTGCTGACATACCCGACATTGTTGTAAGGACAATTTGGTTTTCCTAGTTGGCCATATTGTGATCATGTGTTGTTTACAATTCATCTGATTCAGTTTCGTTGTTTCTAGCCAGCCGAAGTAGTGTGTTTGTTTATGTTTGTGTTTCGCTATAGTACACTGCCGTGTTATTGTGTTTATTTTCATAATTTGTTTTGAATAATGGATCTGTGTGGTTCTAGCGATATTCGAGAAATTTTACAAGATGATGATTCAGATGGTAATAGTGATATTGGTGACAACTTATTAGATTTTCCATCAGACAGCGATGACAACTTTATCCCAGACACCGATGATGGATCAGATGATGATGATGATGGAATTGTTGACAATAGGCCTAACATTCAACAACGTAGTCCTAATTGGATTCGTATTCATCCACCTGAAAATAAAATTGATATTGCTCAAGAATTTCAGGTCCCAGAAATTGTCCAGTTCTAAATGCTAAGCCACTTGAATACTTTTATTTATTTTTTACCAACTTTATATGGAACTTGTTAGTTGTTGAAACAAACAGATATGCCTCTAGGACAATTGAAAATAAAAGGCTCTCTGGAGATTTAAAAACATTTTCAAGAGTGAATCGTTGGGTAGATGTGACCTTAAGCGAAATGAAAAAGTTCATTGCATTATTAATCCAGATGGGTTTGATTAGAGTAAAAATCTTGGTAAATTACTGGGACACTGACCCTACACAGGCTATTCCTATATTTTCAACAACTATGTCTTGCAATAGGTTTCAGCTTATAATTTCAATGCTACATCTTAGCTCACGGCCTACAATTGCGCACGGACAACCAGGGTATGATCCATGGTACAAGGTTCGTGCCTACATTGACTCACTAAATGACGCCTTCAAAAAGCACTTTATACCTTCACAAAACTTATCATTGGACGAAAGCCTAATAGGTATGAAAAATAGAGTAGGGTTTATCCAGTATATGCCTAACAAAAGGCATGCATATTTTGGGATTAAAAAATTTGAAGTTTGTGAAAGCCAAAGCAGCTATGTTTTGCATTCAGCGTTATATAGTGGAAAAGATTTTTTAGCTGGAGGTGTAGATCCTTTTGCCCACAAGGTAGTTATGGAATTAATGACTAAATCCAACTTATTAGACAAAAATTATCATTTATACACTGATAATTTTTACACCAAATTGCCACTTGCCGAGGAATTGTACAACAGAAAAACTTTTCTTACTGGAACAGTAAATCAAAGAACAAAAGACTTGTCTCAAATTATATCTAAACAGAAACTTGGGGTGCAAGAAAGCGTATATTTTAGGAAAAATGAAGTTCTGCTTCTTGGATATAAGCAAAAGGTTTCTCGTAAACCCGTATTTTTAATTACAACAGCCTGCCATGCTGAAGACAAGGTCATCTGGAGCAAAAGTGGGATAGAAGCTATGAAACCTCTAGTCATAACACAAGTATAATTTATCAATGGGGGGAGTAGATTCAAAGGATAAATCACTCTATCATTATTCTTGTGCTAGAGCAACAAAGAGGTATTGGAAGCAGATATTCACAAATTTCCTCGACATGGGCCTGTTCAACGCGTACGTTTTGTACACAAAAAATACAGACAAGCCATTGGGACATAGAGATTTTATTGTCAGCATTGTAAAAGACTTAGTGGCAGAAAGTAATGATCACCAAAACCAACCAGGGCCTGCTGTTGGACCAGGAGGTGATGTAGGGCATACATAAGCTCATCTTCCAGGGCGACAAGAGTGTCTTTGCGCAGTATGTGGAAAATCAAAAAAGAGGGGTAGGAGTTATTACTGGTATCCAGGGTGTAACTGTGGAATTCATCCTGCATGCTACCACAAGTTAGAACATTATTGGAGGAACATGAAGAGTAATAAAAGGGCTCGAAGCCCAACTGACAGTGACTAGGCTAACAGAAGTGTTGTACATAGTAACATTTATTATTTTTACATGTATATATTGTTCATATGATTGCAGTGTTATATATATATATATCATTTTATTCAGAGTGAAGTTGTGCTTCTTTTTTGTATTTGTGACTACTTTATAAAACAACTCTGACTTATGAATTTGAGTGCTAAGTTGAAAAATATTTTTTTACAAAAAAAACTTTTTCAAATTTGTTGGTGCAACTTCTACAGCGTGCAGGTAAGAATTTTTTATTTTACATATTATTGTAGTGTAGAAATTAACGAGTGAACTGATATATAACATGTTAAACTTATGCATATTTTTCATTTTTATATAATTTTTTTTAAAAAAGTATGCACAGCGAGCAAAAATGGCCTATCACTGAGAGAAAAAAACCCTATCGCTTATAGGGTTAATGGAGAATTTGGTGAAAGATAAAACACAAAGATAGAAAATAAGGTGTGTATTTTATTTTCAAATATAACTAAACATTCACATTCAAACATTGACAATAAATTGAAATTACTTATAGCTAACTACATAGTTATTTCTTTACAACATAAGATGGTTACAGTGTACCAAACAAGTTGATGTAAAAACACCAGTCATATTTTATCCTAAAGGCATGTATTTTATTTTCAAATATAACTAAACATTCAAACATTGACAATAAATTGAAATTACTTATAGCTAACTACATAGTTATTTCTTTACAACATAAGATGGTTACAGTGTAACAAACAAGTTGATGTAAAAACACCAGTCATATTTTATCCTAAAGGCATGTATTTTATTTTCAAATATAACTAAACATTCAAACATTGGCAATAAATTGAATTTACTTATAGCTAACTACATAGTTATTTCTTTATAACATAAGATGGTTACAGTGTAACAAACAAGTTGATGTAAAAACACCAGTCATATTTTATCCTAAAGGCATGTATTTTATTTTCAAATATAACTAAACATTCAAACATTGACAATAAATTGAATTTACTTATAGCTAACTACATAGTTATTTCTTTATAACATAAGATGGTTACAGTGTAACAAACAAGTTGATGTAAAAACACCAGTCATATTTTATCCTACTTAACTACTTTTATGCACAGGTATGCTATTTACATGAATTTATTGAAAGGAATTAGTTTTTTGACAAAAACAAGGGGTTTGTTTCATTTTCAAATATAACAAATCAATGACAATATAACGACATTTATACTTATTTAAGTATACCAGCTAGACTTGAAACATTTAGCCAGACTAGATTAACTAGATAAATGTAGGCCTAATTGGTTTATAACATAAGATGTTACTATGTAACAAACAATTTGAAATAAACAAAACACAAATCATATTTTACTTACAATAATACTTATATGTACTGGTGCTATTAACTTAATAAAACTCTAATTTTTTTCATCCAACTATTAAGATGCACTAAAAACTGGTAACATCAGATATTCAACAATCTTTGGTATTACAAATGTACAATATCATTGTTTTATAAGTCCAGGTTCTGCAGTTGACAAACTGTTTAATCCCTGTGAACATAGAAAGCAATAATAAATTCAAGTAATGTTGATATAGTCTGTCCCTGGATTCATCAACACAAATAACAAAGCAAATATTTATTCTCATCTCTTATCAAAGTGGTAGTGATAGTCTGTATCTGCAATCCTCAGTAATGAATGGGTATCAATTTAGAAATTTTAAGTTGGGAAGGAAATATACCGCTTACAAAAGATGAGTTTATTAAATGTGCTATTGGCTTAAGAAGTGGTTTGATAGCAAATTTTATGAATTGTACATGAATTTCATCATGCCTGTGCCTTCAGGAGTGAGTGGTTTTGGGACTGCTGTGTTCACGATTGCTAGTAATATTTGTAAAAAATGAATTCAACAAATTACTTACAATGATTGGATCTGAATATTGCCTACCATTTTCTTCAATGACAATTTGTTCACTTGCAAAATTTTGTAACCCACCTGTTTCTCCTTTAATAATATTCCAGGTAGTCTTCCCTATATTGCTAGACTTTCTAATTTTGTTGTCAAAATAGTTCTTTTTACAATTAACTAGCTTATGTTTGTATTGATTATTTTTCAAAGTAACTAACCAATGCAATTCTTTATCACCACAAATTCTAGCATGTTTACTTAAACCGATTATAGTTTCCCTCTCCTGCCTCAATTCAGTTGTAATCCACTGATGTTTTGAATTTATTTTGTTTTTATTACGAAAAGGAAATGTTAAGTTAAAGTAATAATTTAGAATATTGACAAAGGTTTGATATTTGAAGTCTACTGTGGCATTAAAAACGTTTTGCCAATTTTCTTTTTCCAGTAATTTTACAAAGGTCTCCATATTGGTTTTTGAGAAATTTCTTTCTCTAATGGTTAACTTTTTCCCCATATTGTTATTTTTTTTAGAAGAATCTACAAAAGGTTCTAATACTTGACCATCGTGGTCAGATATCCCAGTTATAACATCAAAAATCTGCGTGTTACACCTTTTAATATTAGTAAAACAATTATCTATACATGTTGACATGGCTGTGAGTCTCGTAGGGAAGTCTACCAAATAGTGCATCCCTTAACTAGTGAGAATAATTTTTAGATATTTTACTTCTGGTTTAAATGGGCTCAAAATATATATATATATTGAAGTCCCCACCAATAATTATATATATATATATATTTTTTTTTTTTTTGTTAAAACGTCTAAAGTTATTGACAATCCGTCTAAAGAGTCTGCATTTTGTAACTGAGGCTTTCTATAAACTCATGCTAGTATAATGTTATCATTATTAATTTTTATCTTGGTTATGCAACATTGAAAAAGTTTGTCTTGTCATCTGACTTACTACATGTCAGATGTCTTGCCTTCAAACTCGCATCCGAAAGTATAATGACTCCCCCCCAGTAGTTGTAGTTTGAGAAAATTGACTTGTTATTGAATAATTCATTAAAGAAAACTTATTTAGCTCTGATTCGGACATGTTGTGTTCTGTTAAGATAATTACATTTGGCTTTATTTCTTCTAAAATTATTTCCAGTATATTCTTTCGCTATCTAAGCTTGTACATTTTGATGAAAAATAGTTATTTTATGTTTTAAAAAGTTTGAATTTTGATTGTTTATGGAAGCAGAGTTTGATGTTAAGTTTAATGGGTTGTGGGTCAACTTGCCGAGGTAGTTTAAAGGCAAGCCACCTGTCACATCACTGTGAACTATTTTACTAGAGTTTTTATTGGTATATTGCTCAGTAGTTTTATGTATGATTGTTGGTCTCTTGATGTATGTGAGTTGTGATGATATGTTTGGAGTGGGTTGTGGTGTGGTTTGCTGTATGAGTTGTGATGTAATGTTGAGAGGTGTACTACAATCATGCATTATTCTAGAAGGTTCAGGTGATGTACTTTCCAGGATGGTGTGCTGTTCTCTTGCAAAGTTATGAAAGTGCCGTCATCTATTGGTCCCTTCTTATTGTGACTTGTATTAGAATTGGTACCTGTAGGTAGAGGTGGGAAAGTGTTCATCAGTCTTAGATCTGGAGCTCTTGCTGAAATATTGATGGTGGCAATCACTTTTCCAATGTGTTCTATAAACTGGTAATGGCTATAGAAATCCATGACGAAGAATTCTTACTGATGATGAGTTTTTTACAACAATGATAACAGTAGCACCAGTGATGCTTTGGAATCTTTCAACATTATTGGCAAAAGTCTTTATAGGAATTAATTGTAATTTCTTGATTTGAAGTCTTTCGTTAGTTGTTTAAATGCTTCATTGTAATCATATTCTGTGGGTTTACTGTTAAATTTAGGTTTGGTGACTAGGCCGTACACAGCAGATTTATTACAAGTCTCTTGATATGTTAAATGGTCAGGGATAAAATCAGACACACTTGGTCTACCGAAGTTTTTCTTAAATATGACAGCAACGCCAGCACTCATATGTCTGTCATTATTAAGATCCTTCCAAATGCAGTGAGAGAATGTGACAGATTCTTGTTTTTTCAAGTCTCTTATAACACTGTCCATATCAGCTTCAATTAAGCTGATCTTCTTTGGATTTCTTTTTATATTATCAAGACTGAAGGGTTGTGTTTGTTTCTTAGGTGCCACAGGTACCTAATCATTTATCAATATACAAACTTTCATGTGTTGGACTATTTTTTGAAAACCACCAGTAAAGTGTGTTTAGAATTTTGCCAGTTAACTTTGTTTTGCCCACTTTATTAACCGTTCCCAGGTGGCCATATACCAGCTGTAAAACTGACGTATATTTAGGGTCGGATTCAAAAAATTAAATTTACTTTTACATAATTTTTTAAATCCTCTATGTATAAAACTTCATTACAAAACATATGTTTTGTTTCAAATAATTTTTTTTAATGCAATTTTACGTTAATTACTTTGGCTGATATATCCGCTCCCGTCCACTGTACATTGGAACATTGGCTGATATATCCGTCTCCCGTCCGCTATACATTGGATCAATAAGGATATATCAAACTTTGGTTTGTACGATGTAGAATAGGTTACAAATAACACACTAATTGCTTATATAAAATTTATAGCAATAATTAAAAAATTGAAACAATATAAAATTATAAAAATCAGTTACGTAAAATAATCATTATTGCCATTATTTAGTCCTCTTTCTTTTAATTAAAATTCCTTTTTAGTATGGTGTAGCTCAAAACAAGTGTCTGGATGAAGATATGGTTTTGCAATACATGTATTGCAAAAATATACTGTTTCTCTGCGTACTTTTTTTTTGCTGCAAACATGGCATCTTAAAGAACCTTTCGGTGCCTTTCCCATTACATGCAGTCTTCCATCAAGTCTTTGCATCTCACAGTCACTTGGTCTTCCTGGTCGTTTCATTTGAAGATTTGTTTTTGACATCATATATCCCCTCACCAGAGCTTCAACAAGACTTAGTCGAAAATTTTTATGTGACAGTGGTAATTTCTTATTCTCCATTTGAACACTTTTATGAAGAATGTAGGCATCAATGACCGACACTTCGAGAAGCCAAAAGAAGAGTTTCCTGTACCACTTCTTTGTTCGTCTCATGAATTGGTAGCTCGAGATTATATGATCACGTCGATCAACCAAGCCCATATTTTTTATATAATCCAATACTAGGTCTGGTTTCATAACTGGAAGACTGTTAGGGTTTTTGTTTGGTACCTCTGTCATGTCATTACGGCTGACTTTATGTTTTGTAGAAAGAGCCGTAACTACTCTTTGATCCTTCCAAAAGATCACAGCAATTTATCCATTTCTCCGAGCTTCAATTTCTCCACATTTGAGATTATTTGATAAAATTGGCATTTTTTTCGATTCCCCATAACGGTTCCTGTTACAAACATGTTTCTCTCTTCAGTAGCTCCTCAGCTAGTTCAGGGCTGTTATAGTAGCGATCTACAAATATGTGATGGCCGGAGGGGGGGTCCAATGGATCTCTAACGAGACTATCACAAAGATTTAGCACAGTTTTAGTTGTTTTGAGCAAATCATCATTAGAATCATCTTGCTTTCCATAATATGGGCTAAAATTGCATATGTATCCATTTAGAGCATCAGAGAGTACAAAATCTTTCAACCCGAATTTTGTGGGCTTCATTGGGTTGTATACTTTGAAAACTATTTTTCCTTTAAAAGAAACAGTGTTCTCATCTACTGAGACATTTGAGATTGGAATGTAAAATAACATGCATTTCTCTTTGATTGCATTAGGTACGTCTCTGATTTTTAGATCACGATCACTTCCCTCTTCATGACTGAAGTGTAGGTTCCAGAAGATATCTACAAATCTATCTCGGTTAAAAACATCACCATAAAAAGGCATTTTACTAACCCACTTTTGAGAAAAGTAGTCTTTCAGATCTGGTAAAGGGTGTAACCCCATATTCAAAATTACACCTAGAGGGGCGTATAGTTTGTTAGTTGTAGTGTCAGCCCAACGTTTCTTAGTATTTGGCCTAGCAATAATAATTCTCTTATCAAAGTTTTTTTTCCAAATAAATTAGTTTCATGACATATTTTATCCATCAAATCATCACTAAAAATAAGCGAAAATAATCAAATGGTGTGGAAGAAGCATCAATAGATGAAGGTAAGTTATGTCCTTGATGTGGGTTACTTACAGTAATAGAGCTCATCGGTCCTGCATCGAAGTCTGAAACATTGACCCAGTTTTTGTCCCATTCTGTACTAAGTTGTTTGGTTTTACACACTCGCTGTTTCTTGTTATTACCACCACCATCGTTAGGTAATTTTCTTTTAGTGGCCATATATCTACTAGTGCTAGGTATGGGAGATGGAAGGCTTTCTTGATCACAGTCCAAGAAACTTGAAGTATTGCCCTGTTCACTTATGTCACTAGTGTCATGGTGAACACTCACATCTTCGTCGTTTCTATTTACATCATTTGTATTATTTACACCGTTTATATTATTTACAACATTTATGGCCGGCCTATCATCAAGATTATATTTACTGAAATATTCACTGCATAACAAATAATTATTTACATTATGTACAACAGGGTTATTGGCTGTATTCACTAAACTATTATTTACAGAGTCGTCTTTATCACTGTGCACAATGTCACTTTCCATGGTATTTACATTCTCTTCAATTATAATTCCATCAGATAAGTTTCCTGCTTCATCTTTTTGTATGTCTTCATTACAATAGATAAAATCACTCTCTGACACAGACCGACTCAACAGTTCAATAATATCATCATCATTAACGTTGGAATTCATGTTTGCACTGCACTACACTGCACTGATCACCTGTGACTGCACTGATAGTACTGATGACTAATGTCAACTAATACTTTTGGCGCGAAACAGTAATCAACGCACACTGGTTGCGAACAAAAAAGGCGCCAACATTACGTCACTGACAGTGAGTGCTGCCAACCTACACCATAAAATTTCCCATTCAAGACCAAACTATACAATAAAAATAGCGTATATAATGTTAACAATAGTAATATTTCTCAACAAAATCAATGTTAAAAAAAAAAGAGTCGATAAAACATTGTGATAAAATGGCTGATATATCCGTCTTTCGTCCGTAAGGGCTAAATAGGTAAGCTGATATTTCCGCCACCCGTCCGCTGTTTATAATATGATTAGCTGATATATCCGTCAATAGTCCGGGAAGGGTTAAGATGAAGGCTGTGATAAGTATAGTAGGACCTCCTAAGGCAGCACAGATCAATCAAGAAAACATTGCGTAGTCTATTGGTCAATTCCTTTATGTAGTTGTTCACCACACTTTCCAGAGGTTCTAGCTCTGCTAGTACATGAAATGTAACTTGTATTTGTGACAATAATCATGAGAATGAACCACACAGTCTACTTTGAATGGTAAAGGGCGTGTGGCCAACACTACCATCTGCCATTTCAACATTTGGACCAGGACAGTCCATATAACAGCTGATATTTAGATTCTGAATTCAAAATAAAATATTTACTTCATTTAGAAAAATAACTAAGTTGTTTTAAATGACTGATTTAAGTAAATAAAAATACAATAATGTCAAAAACTACATGATAGTTTTACTAATGGTTATTTTTTATGGCTGTGGTGGAGATATAATCTAACATTAAGGGAGGGGTTCTGACACTAACCCAAATGTGGCTACGCCATTTAACTGTATTTTAATAAAATTATGTCAATGCAAATGTAGTATACCATTAGTATGTGTTGAAACTATTGTTAAACATATATTATGATTTCATAACAGCTTTATTAAGATGAATAGCTTATAACAATAACAAATATAAGTTAGGTCAATTACTTTCTAATCCAGCTTCAGGATATCTAAAACTATTGGCATCTTGCCAGTATTTGTAGATCGTTAAAAGTCAGAGTCTTATTTTATTGCTAGCATATTTAAGAAATTTTTGCAAGATTCAATCCAACGAAGCAGCCTTTCCATCTAGAGCAGGTTTTGCCTAATCCAATTCTTCCCTTCCTCAGTGAAATGTTTAGAGACTTCCCAGGGTGCTCGTAGCTCCTTTTTTAGGATTTTTACTGTTGTGTATAGATAAAACAAGGATAGAGTAGAGCAGTGGTTCTCAACCTTATATACCCCAAAGGACCACTAGACACATTATAAAAATATCACAGACCATTAGATATTTTCAAAGATACAGCATTAAATTACCTACACCTTTCAATGTAAATTGGTTTCCATCTATTTTAGTTTTTGTATGAGAGCATAAGTATTGAAGTGTAAAATTTACTATTTTTTGCAATTGATACCTGATTTCTTGTAAGAATTTTTTAGATTTGGGGAAATAAAAAGAACCTAAAAAGAAAATTATATATGTGTGATTAATTAAGAAATCAACAACATCAAACTCAACTACTTTTTTTACGGTGTCTGTCATGCAGGCTCAAAAGTGCTGATGTCGGCAGGTCTGTAAAGATATTGGCTCCACCTGGTGTGGTGGTCTACAATTTTTCTTTAAAATGCTTTAATGGAAGTCTTTATTTTACCAAGCAAAGTTGGGGCTAAGAAGTGTGAGTCTCAGAGATACTGAGGATGCCATGTCACATTATGGGCGAAACATCTAGTGATGTAAATATTGTAAATCACACCCTTACAAGGCTGTTACCAGAAGCTTTAGTAATGACACCAGCCGCTTAAGCTTATATATTAATATAGAAATAAAACATATAGAGTATTACATCATTTTAGTACATAATAGAAGCAGAAGTGAATTTTCAGTGTTTAAATGCTCTACTGTTAAAAACACTTCATTCACCTATCTCAACAATTTAATGTGACTGGTGTATTCAGTTGTTTAGTGACTGAAGAATGGGCGAGTGGCTCGGAAATATTTCACTAACTAATTCTTTCTTTGTGATGTAAATATGTTCCCTTCTACAGCGTGCCAAGTTTACTGGATAGGGCTAAGAAGCAATCTCTAACACCAACTTGGGGATCAATGGTTTAAGGTGGCCATTTCTCAAACCACCAAATCATAACTTGTAAGTCCATTAATTAAAGGTCCATTTTAGTGAACTAAATTAAAGGTCCATTAATTAAAGGTCCATAAGTTGATATGATTTTTTTTAACGCAAAATCATCTATAGTCGTATTTAAATGTTAACAAATTTAACTGTGAAAAAAAGTGTTAATATACTCAATTTTTTACAAAATCCAACTGATGATCCTCTATAATAATTAAGTCTTCCACTTTCAAATGACACTTCAAGTGTCACAATATGATTATTATTACAAACCATATTGTTGAAATAGAAATCCTTGTTTTTGGCTGTTTTTGCAGAGGGAAATGGCCCCTTTAAAGGTGACTTCTTAATAACCACCAGTGACTGAGCAAGCAGACTGCATGGAAGGACAGGATTGGACTTCCACATTGAGTGGAGCTAGTCTTACAAAGCTATATAATACTACCCATTTATTTATTCATTCTTCCTACGCATCTGCCAGTATTCAATAGTTACAATAATAAGACAATAAAAATTAATTATAAAAAACAAAAATAACAACAGAATATATCAATAGAATAATAGAGTATGTATAATAAAAACAGAAAACTGGAAATTATTACACTAGTGCATTTTATTTTTCAGTTGACTGACACTATCAACAACAACAAAAATGTCGACATCTTCAGGAACTCCATTACCAAACCTATGAAGATATGTGATAGGAAAAAAGTAACTGTATTTACTTGAGTGGTGCTGATCATATAAAGATTTCTTGATCTAGTTCTTCCAGGCACTGAAAAGGATATGTGTTGGGGAAGTTCTGGAGAATCTATAATACCATTAATAAGTTTATGCAGGAAGATTAGATTGAACACTTTTCTTCTGGAGGCAAGTGTGAGTAGAAACTCCTGCTCTTAAGTGCCGGTACAGAGACTCTATAAGGCACACGTTTATGGGATCATTGGAGCCTGCAGAACTTGTTTTGCACACTTTAAAGAACATGGTTAAGAGATGGATAGTGAGGAGACTAGACTAGGATATTTCATATATTCTAAATTTATATATGAAAAATATGAGGCACTTTTCAGTATCTGAACCTGATCATACTATATATTAAATAAAAGTTATTGTTCTGAAAACTCTAGAAAAGTTCATATAAGTTGATTTTTTTATTCATAAACAAGATAGTGTACTTTTAAAGGAAAATATCAGAAACGGATTCGCATGACTTTTATTAAGGGTCAGTAACTAAAAAAGTGCTTCTAGTTTTTAATGTTATGAAATTTCAAAGTGGTATTTTTTACATGTATATAATTACGATTTCTACAACTTTTACCTCTTCACTTTTTTCTCAAAACTTTTTGAAAAAGATTATTTAAATTATTACATTAGGTTATGAATGACTTGAGTTTTTATAATTATAGAGCAGCTTAGATCTTATGCTTAAGTAGCCAGTGTCATAACTAGAATCTATATTTTCCACCACTGCATCGAGGTGCTACCTACATTATTTTCAAGATAACCAGACATTTCGCCCATGCTGTTATATAGCATCTTCAATAGTACCCCTAGAGTCTCAGTGATACCACTCAGGATGCCATATCACAGCATTGGCAAAACATCTGGTTATTTTGAAAATATTGTAGATAGCGCCTTGCCGCGGTTGTCACGGGAAAATATAGGTTCTAGTTAACGCAGCTGCTCAGTTTTCATATTTGATAAAATTGTTGAGGGCAAGGAACAGCGGTGACCTCTTGAAATTTTTCTCTATTTCAAACCGTTATTTCATAAAATGGAATTAATTTTGGTGAAGGTTATGCCTCCCAAAAATTAGCCTGTGCAAAGCTCAGTTTTTCGATCCCTAATTTAAAAATGGTTGTTTATACTTATACTTTATGTATGGAATGAAATTTTCAAGAACTATGATCATTTGACTCTTTTTATCTCACACAGTTTTCATTTGTTTTCAAAGAAACAGCCTTATTTTTAAAATTATTCATGTAGCATTATTTATGTTCAGATTAGTTAGGATCCTTACAGTATATTACTCCACAAAATATATGGCCATGAAACGCTGTATTGTATACAGAGTACATATTGTCATTTGGTAAAACATGCATAGCACTATAACTTAATTGTGTCATATTTTGTATCACAAGGTAAGGTTTATTTTTATTGAATAAGTTATTGTGAAAATCTAATTAATATGTACGCTTAATTTGTTATTATTGTTTTCCTGAGACACGTTTTAAAAAGATATTTGGGGACAGTTTCATGGCAGATAGGCACCATACTCACTACTGCCAATATCTGCCATCTTCATCTTCAGGAGTAGGTCCCTGATGAGTATAATTTCTGTATATATTCTGTACTCACTGGCTCATTAACACTCCAAGTTACACAAACGCGCTTCTTGGTCCATGTTGGAATACTTCGTATACTTACTTTTGATATCATAAACTCTCGACACGGGTCTTTGGTCAACGATTGAAGGAAGTCCCGTGACTTTGGCCTATAAATTTTATTTTAAGATAGTATAACTATTTTGTATATATATAACAGAAAATCCTTCAGTTCTCGACAAAATCTTGGCTCACACTGAGTCACTGACATTAAACCGCAGTAATAAATCGGTTTAATACCGCAGTAATACATCTGGTAATCCTTAGAGAAAGGAGTGACATAGTAAATTAATTATAAAAGTGTTGTTTGGAGAATTTTATAAAATCTTCCAAACATTCTGCAAAACAACTTGTAAGCATGACTACTGTACCTAATTGCAGGCTGGACTTTTTAATTTTAATCTTAATTAATCGGTACAATACTAAAATCCTTAGACTTAACACGTTCGCTGTGTTATGAGTCACAGGTGTCTTGTAATGCAACTTACTCTCAGGTGGAAGTAATATGTAAAGGTCTATCACTCCCTTCATATTGGATATTTCTTATATTTTTTTTATATTTTTAATGTTATTTATATTCATTTGTTATGCTATTTTCAAATAAGACGATAAAATGTATATTTTATTATGACTTATTGGTTACTGGTATTGCATAGTGGTTATAGTATGAAATTATATTATTATTTTAGTATAGTAGTTTTAAGTTTAGATTTTATAAAAAATGTTATTTTAAATTATTTTATAGCTCAATTAATTGTTTTTATTAAAATTGAAAATGTTATATTAAGATAATATATTAATTAAATACACCTAATGCCAAATGTCATAAAATGTGTCCATCTATTTATTAGTAATTATATGCAAGATACCCTAATCTAAAAACGAGATATAATTTTCTTGGATTGATCTATTAATATTTCATATTACAAATTTATTTAATTCGTCAAACTAGGAGTGTGATTGAATTTTGGTAATGTAATTGTTACCTCGGTGTTTAGTACCAATAAAGAGCGACCCCAGAACATGGGTACAAGTACATAAGCAGGAAGGCCAGCTGATATGCCCAGTTTTAAGAGTACAACACCACCGACTAGAGCGAGGAAGGAATTGGCGAGTGACGTAATGCCTGACGTCTTTCCTCAGGAAGGTGGGTAATAGTGTGAGGGAGAGGGAGACAGTCGATGCCAGCACAACCTTGTGACGGCTCAGACAAGGAAAAAAGTCGAAATGTTGAACCAGAACTAAAACGAGCTCATCCGCTAGCAATAGGACTGACTGGTATAATAGAAAGTCTATGGTATCGATACTTTACTCGATGAATAAAGTGCAGACACAAGCCCATGTTAACTGGCAAGTGGATTTAACAATAATGAAAAATATAATAAAGGTGTTTTTTAAGTTTAATTAATTTAAAATCAATTTTTCATAAACAATTTTATAATTCAATAAAAACTGTTCTATAGCATATTACTCAGTAAAACTTTAATATTGTAGTTACTCGAAACATAGTACAGCGAGATAGGTAAATGTAAATCATCCTTATTTGGAAATAATTAATCAAATAAAGGCGTTCTTGTTTTTATTTTTTTTATGCTAATAACTCGGATCCAAAATAATTCCTCAAGGGACCTGCAACCTGAGCCGACACCTTACCATCTACCAATTAATCTCATAACCAAAAAGATTTTCTGAGAGTGACATAGTAAATTAAATATTGAAGTGTTACCAGTATATGAAGTATGTTTGATCAAATCTATCAAACATGCTGCAAAACAACTATCATTCCAACATATATAATTATGACTCCATGATTGCAGGCTAGGCTTGATACAAATTTAATTAATACATACACTATTGAGATACTTAGACTTAATGAAATTACTTGTTAAAAATACTCTCTTAAATATTATGGTTTTTAGAGAAGATGAAATAAATTAAAAATAAAGTTTATAATGTTGAATGTATATTTATTGCACATAAAATTTTGATTTACACCAAGATAAAATAAATTAAAAATAAAATGTTTAAACTTTAATTTAAACTCATTATAAAAAATTTTGTAACAATGAAAGTTCAAGTTAATCTTCTTCATTGGTGATTTGGCAAATTTCTATAATTTATTCTTTTTCGAGGGCGTAAGCGCCCTCCTCCCCAAACTCCATTAACAACTCTTAATTCAGAAACCTCATCTAGATTCACTCTAGAAATAGTAACTCTTACTATATTGGTCTCTTCTGATTGTGGTTTCAGAGGACCACATTCGTTTTCTGAATTAATTGTTTGATTTGTTTTCACTTCTTCTCCAACATGCATTAGCAATGGATAATCACTCCTAAAACAATGCAACACAGAAGGAGTGAGTAATTAATTAATTTATAAATTCAAAAATAAAAAAAAAGCTTTATATTTAATATAGTCATTAACAAATATTTCATGTTTCCTGCATAGTGTTTATATGCAACTGACTTTACCCTTAGCAAGTGGCATCTGAATATATACAGGGTATTGATAAACTACGTTCCCAAACTACAGGATATGGTTCTATGGGTAATAATAAGGGGAAAATGTCTCATACAGAAAGGTCCAAACATTGATCTACCCCAAAAACAATTTGTTCGATTAACTTAATTTTTTTAAAGGTTTTCTATTATGACACCTAATTAAATACAAGAACACTATTTGATACATTTAAAATTTACTAAATGTTAGCTGTTTTATATTTCTCAATGAATGATCACTCCAAACCCCATAGTTTTTACAAGTTGTTACAAGTATTGATTTATTTCATATTTTATAGCAAATCTAATGACATTTTGCTTTTGAAAATCAGATGAAAAATAAGTGGGTTATTAGTTTTTAAGTATAGTTGCTACCAGCATGTGACATCACCTGTAGTGGCTGAATCACAGATCAAAATCAATGCTGCAATTATTGGAGTAGTGACTCCTTAAAATGTTTAAATATCCCATTAGAAAAACAGATTTCGGTGCACTATATTTCTGTAACCTGTTAATGGAAGTTAATTTATTAAGATCACAAAATAATCAATGAACTTATATTTTGATTGGATTTTTGGCCTATGCTTATAAGACATTTAAAATTATTTTAACCAAATGCTTAAGTTTGGGAATAAACTTTCATATACACCAGTGTAGAGCCGGGTTATCGAGCAGCATTTGCAAATATATGTATATATATAGCACCAAATAAAATTAAATTCACTTGTATACTAAGGCATAAGATCATCCAAGCAGATCAGCATACAAACAAGAACACTGACAACGATAGCATCCACACCACCATTTTAACAGTGGCACGCAAATACAAGCGGTTACAAGTGGCAACCAAATATGTACTCGAGACAAGCTATTGACATGCTAACACATGCAATGATGTTAATGACATGTGGTACTTGGATGCTCATTTATGATATATCAAAATCATAATAATATTTCTTATAGTTTTTCTCAAAAAGTTGAACTCTCCTATCACAATTCATCATCTTGGAAGTAAGGACGAACAGTATTTTTGTTACACAGTATATTAATGAGTAAATTTAGAATGGGTGAAATCATTTATACAGTTAAACAGTTAAAAACTAATTTATCTATGTTTTAACCCTAGTAATAGTTTGGATTTGGCTAGCTATTACTAGGGATGTAAAAAAAAAAAAAGAAAGCAGCTGTCATCCAAAATGGGTCAATTTTGTTTTTTATTATAGAATACCCTGTATTTAATGATTGTTTTAAATAGAAATAGAAATTTTGTATTGCTTAATTGCTTAATAAAGAAAGATATGAGCACTAAAAATGTTCAGATTCCTTATAGAGCTAACAATTGGATAACAACTTTTTAATTAAATACGCATTCACAAAAATGATATAATCTGCAAACATTACAACATATATTTAGGGAATGAATGCCTAGCTTATCCTTTATTACAATTCAATTTCTGTGTATTAAAATATAACACACAGAAATTTAAATAAATATGTTACGATTTTTCACAGATAAATTGATGCTGGCAGCAATGTTATCAATACAGATCAACAGGTGTCATTTTATCAGCCAAATTTAGGTGAAGTCTACTGTTCGATTCAAAATGAAGGACTTTAGAGTTTCAACAGAAACTGAACAATAACCACTGGGTTATCTATTTATCTATTTTAAATATTTAACATCTGTGTTGGGGTAAAAAAAGTACCACTATTTCATACCGTTGCGGCTGTTTTGTGACTGTAAAAAATTGCTAGATAAAAGCTACTCATCATATATATACATGTGTGTGAAACTTGTATACAATGTATATTAATTAACTGACAACAAATTTGTAGTTTCAGAATTTTTTGCATGTGCAAAAAAGTGTAATGAAGTAACTTTTTCTCAACACTGAGTAGCCTAGTATCACAAACATCAGACAAGACTTGTTATCAAGCTTTGATGTAAATAATTAAAGTATTTAATAATTTGTTTTGTATATATGCTGAGTGATTTCATACTGATTTATTATTGATAAAGAAGTCATGAGTCATGAGTGCCAGACTGTGAAATCTGCCTGCCCTGATCACTCGGCCTGGTAAATTGAGCGCAACGGTACCATGTCCAAAATTTGGCTTTTTCCATTCCACTGCTAATCCAAAAATTCCTTAATAATAGCGCATATTATTTTTCCTCCTTTATACTTTACCTTTAACAATTGTTTATTCAACATAAAAAGTACAGTTTTTACACTGCATACAGTCTCATTCTACTAACACAATACAATTTGTTCATATTCTTACTTGTCATATTCATAACTTCAACTCACAGTATAAAGATCAGATTTAGTAAATTACCAGGTAACACTTTCAAGTGTGGTCATAAACAAGTGAGTTACACTGAAAATTTTCAATTAATTACTATGTGAAACTGGTCCAGTCTAGAAGGAGTTTTCCTTCAGGAGGATTTTGGAAAGTTTTAGAGTACCTATTTGAACCTGACCTTAAGATTAGACTGTGTGCTGGCTACTGAGAAAAGTAAAAAATTAAATAAAAAATAATTTAATGTTGGAATTCCCCACAGAAGTACTTGAGGTCAGAAGTTTTAGGGTTCTGGTCTCTGGTTACATGTTCTATAATCACATGACACTATCTACAACCTAATTAACTAATATTGTCAGTAACCTACGTGGTTGTAACACTTGAGTCTGACCTATGTATGAATCATGCTACAGTAACATGATTTTTAGTCTACAATCTTGACTATTTTTTGTTTTATGTACGAGTGTGTTTTGTAGATCTGACAATGTCAACTGTTTCTTCTAGCTCTGCTAGTACATGAAATGTAACTTGTATTTGTGACAATAAAGTTGATTTGATGTATACATCCCGGCTGACCTTGTTTCTGATTACATGTTCTCTTGTCACATAACACCATCTATAACCTAAGTACAGTACAGGTTCAAATAGTTTGTAATTTATCTATTATATAAAAAATCTAATGGTGTCTGTGTTACTCAATCATGTAAAAACTACTGAACCCATTTACCTGAAATTTTGCATGGACATTCTTAGGGTCTCTGGTTAACACATGGGCATATCTTTTTATTTGTGTTCTTTATCTTATCTGAAATTCCATCAAGAAACCACCCCAGGGGTTCTACGAAGTATCAATTCGACCCCAATGGCAATACCAATTTGAAAATCAATTGTTTATAATAGTTTCATTAATCAGCTGTTGGAATAAATAAACAACTTGCATAGTTCTGAAGTAAATACCGGACCAAACCTAACCACATCCACGGTAACTAGAAAAGACGAGAGGGATCACGAAAAGGCTGCACTGTACACTGTGACATCACATGGGTGAAATCACCTGGTTTGATTATTCGATACAATACTGGTAACTAAATCTACCTACCGCATTGAGGCATTCAGCTAAATAGTAGGCAAGTTATTTACCACTTATCAGCTGGAATTGTAAACTACGGGAATTAGAGCAGTATTTTTGTGTTTGTTGTTGCCATTTCGCCCATGTAATCTCACAGTCTACTGGGTACCGTGACCACAACACACTTTTGTAAGGTAATTTCTAATATGCTAGAGGTTATCGTGTTCTAAGCCTTGTTAGAAAAAAAGATCATATTTATGAAACCTTATTATTGATTTTAAACACATTTGATACAAATTTATGAAAGTTAGAATAAAAAAAAACCAGTTTTGTACTGTTTAAATGTACACTTAAACTAGGGTTTCAGTCATATTTTAGTACTCTTAAAATATAAGCGATATTTAAAAAAAATCTTTTAAATTAATATAAAATAATTTAAGTATAGTGGATATGTACAATAAATTGGCAAATCAATAGATTAAGCTAACAACCAAATTGATTTAAAATAAAACGTTGATCTTAATAGTAAACAATAGTAAGATTAGTTACATAATAATGTTCAAACACACCTGATTTGCAGGTTTGGGCTTGAATTTATGTGAATGATAAGCTTATCAATTAAACAAGATTATTTGCCAAAACAATGAATAATGTTAACAACATAAATCATACCGTGCTGTTTTGTTCCTTTTGTATATGTTGTAGAGGAGGCCAACTGTGCCCAAGAAAAAAGCAATCAGTACAGCAGCAATTTCAATCATTATGAATTTTTCTTCTGATCTAGAAACTGAAATTTTCATTGAAAACATTAATGTGCATAATGTACAACTATTAAATCTTCTACAGAAAGATATACAGTAATAATGTTAGTTAAATTAAGTTACCTCTCACAATATAGTCTCTTGGGACGAGTTGTTGCATAATGAAACAAATGTGTTCTTAATTATTCAGATTGATTTGAATTGCAGCTAGGTAGTTATGGGCTATCCCCTTTGGCAACAGTCCCATCAGAATGTCTTTTTCCTCATAAATATATAAATTATGTTTTGTATAGGTTTTTATATTGATATAGCCTGATAATAATAATGATAAAATAATGAGGTATTTTTCTAGATCTATCAATATTTTGTCTGTTTCAAAATGAGGTACAGTTGTCATAAGAAGTAAAATAAAAAGTCATGTGACTTTTCACTTTACAATTGGAGCTTTAAACACTGCCAACTTAAAAAAAAATAATTGGTAGGAAACAGGCTGATACATTTATTTTAAATATTGAAGATTGCTTAAATTAATAATGAATTAAGCTGATTGGTAGAAGAAAATGTTACATTTATTTCAAGACTCATTTGGGCTTATACAATTCATTAGTATAAAAAGATTCCATCTGATACTGGAGAAAAAAGTTCACGCTTATAATTTAATTTTGATGCCTAATCAAATAGTACATTTTTGATTCAAATAGTAATTAATGTACCTCATCAATATATATATATATGTTGTGAAAATTGAAAAATCCTGCTTAAGAGGAATAATTTTAATTCAAATCAAAATTGCATTTATACAATATAATACACATGTTAACCTTTCCATCCCAGCGTCTGGTTTTCCACACATTTGTAATACTGTATGTTCCAAAAAGCCCATCGTTCTGTTTACTGGACGTCCGAAAAACATTCCTAATATCCCAATGTCTGGTTTAACAACCATTTAGAAAATAATTTTTACAAATATTTATTAACTCGTAATATATATATTAACGATATATAAATGTTTGGAATAACATTTTTGTATTATAAAACATTGATTTGTTACAATAGAATGCTTTATTACAGTACAACAACTTGTATTATTTTAGTTGCCTTTATTTTGCATTAACAATTGTGTTGATTTTCATGAGATGAGGTTAATTGTTGTTTCATGACTGATGTGATTGTTTCTGTTGTATAGGAGGTAAAAAAAGTAAAATAAAACGTAGTAGGTTGCCAATAAGTGATAATATAACCGCTAATTGTATGCATGACAACAGTGATTAATCAGACCATATAAATGGTTTAGTTGTTATGCATAGGATAAAAACTCTAACTGCAGTGTTTTTTTTAAAAAGAGCCATAACTTTTTCAATTTTAAACATAGCTTTGTGAAATATTAATTTTATTGAAGATAACTAAATGGTGTTTTAAATAGTTTTACTAGCTCTGGTCAATGAATTTTGTACGGCCATTCACAATGCAACAAACAAAATTTTCCAAAATATTTTTGTAAATATATATAAATACAACAAAAGTTGTACATTTTGTCAAGTCCTTTTTTATTTTATTTTATATTACAGGTAATCACTTTAGGAAACTAATGACACTCAAAATAAAAAATTTGCTTCATAAATATCATTTTATATTTTTTTTAGTAAAATATGACAAAATTAACTAAAAAAGCCTATGATTTTTGGGTATGTCAAATATGAAAAAATCGGGTTTTTTGGAACAAGTTTAAAAAAAATTTTTGGGATGGAAAGGGTTAAATTATACTATATTTGAATAAAGTAAAATTATTAGAGTATTTTGTTATGCAAATCTAAAAACAATAGATAAACACAAAAATTAAAAGCATACTATATATCATTTAAACCACTTAAATTTTATGAAATGCATAACAATATAAAATAGAATTTATTTTGCTTGGGAGATTTGAAAACAAATGGAGTACTCAGGGTAATTCTGATATAGAGAACAATTATTTTTAGTTGAAAACTGCTTGCTTGGATTAAGATTTAAAATTACTATAATTTTGTTCCCTTTTCGATTAATTTGGCAACTGAGTAAAAATGTTAGCGTCAAGGATGTTATTTTCCCTAACTGTGTTAAATAATGATAAATTGTTTTTATACATCTTATTTGCATGTTTTTGACATTCGCCATATGCATAAATTCCTGACTATTATGTTGGATCATATGGCAATAATGTAAAATAACCATATTTCCGGCAGAAATACAGGCTGCAAGTTTACAAATCAATAATTAACTCAATACTCATTACCAAAGAGATTAATTTCAACAGAGTATTTAACCCTTTTATTGATATGATCTTCACATTTTTATGCAAAATGTGCTGGACTATTTTTGTTAAAAATCGAAGGTTCTAGATAAATTAATGTAGCATTTACAGTTTTTGTCATATTTTAGTAATAATTTTTAACTGTAGGGAAATAAGTTTCTTGTAAACATATAAAAATATGATATCATATTCTTAAAGTTTTATTTGTAGCTATATAAAACCATACTGATGAGAACAATTTTTCTCTTTGCAACTTTGAAGGTGCATAAATTCATGTAGTATTATTCAGATGGCTATTAAATGAATAATAACAGAAATATGAAGTGACGATGGCACTTTTGGCATTATTAAAAGGCACTGAGTCAGTCATAGTGACTCTCGGCACTAAAAGGGTTAACCATAAAATAATGTACTCTAATATAAATCTTCGACTTTTTTGTATTGAGCTATGAAATACAAAATTATTTAATATTAGCTGTAATGTTATGACATAATTGTATATAATTAGTCTTTGCATAATAAATATTTCCTTAAGAAAATATGCAAATATAATCAATTTATGGTTTCCACGTTCATCCTTTTGTAACTAAAAAACAATAAAACATCAAATCCATATAATATTACAGTGCTTATCTACAACATGTGTATAAAATAAGAATGATAAATAGATGCATTCATACCTATTCAATCTTTAAAATCATCAACATGATATGTAAAACAATATACACATGATTTTTAAACATTATAAAGGTTATATTTTTACTAAATAATAGCTTCTAAAGTCAGATTATGCTCTATACTTATGTGTATGAGTTATGTAAATTAAATACAAGTAATAAAGCATCAATTGAACCATTAATTTATCAGCATAAACATTGTTGATATTTCTCTTTCAATAAACAGTTAACTATAATGTTTTATTGTTACGAGAAAATATTTAAAATTAAACTTTGTCATAGGATTTTAAATTATATTTTGTGTAAGTGTTTTTTCATAAAATGTTTACGTAAAGCTAACATTTGTCACACAAAATTCTAACAAAAAAGGAAAAATTAACCTACAGGGTTTTATACTAGAGTAATAAATTTATTACAACAGTATGAGACAATATTTCTCACATAATATAGTTCTGGGAATAAACTATATTGTTTTAGGTTAGATATAAAGAAGAATTAGTCTGTCTATGTTATCACATTTAATTGAGCCAATGTCCAACTCTTAACTGCTATTCAAATTCAACTAGGATCAATTTTGTGATGCTGGTATAGTATTTGCAAGGTAAGCCTACTAAATAGAGACAGTCCTGATAAAATCTTCTTTCTTTCCCTGAACCAGATAAAAATGTTGACCTATCCAAAAGATTTTATATTCAGTTTTGCTGAATTTTGCTGTACTTGAATGTACAGTATGAACTACTTTATGCTTGATAACAAAACCCCTAGGAAAATATCTAAAAAAGCAAATGTTTAGGTATAAAAGTAATTTTTTAAATTATATTTACAGTTGTAATATTGATTAAAACTCTATTCAAATAATAGTATATTTATAAAATGGTAATCATAAAATCATAGCTTGAAATATACTGTGTGTTTTTTTTTAAATTACACTTCCCTTGCCAGGTTACATAGGCCTGCAGGCCTGTGCGTAAAATTTTTCCAACGTGTGTAGTACCAACTATTCGCTCAGTGGGGATTCGAAGCTTGAACCCTGCCCTTTGCAGTCTCAAACCTTAACCACTGAGCCAACGGGCTGGCAATAATAATTTACTACTATACCAAAATGGGGCAATATTTTGTATAACAAAGTTTTTTCAGTATTCAAGCTAAATATTTTGTGTTTAATAGGACAAAGAATTAGTCTGTCTATACTATCATATTTGGTTGAGCAGATGAGCAACTTAACCAGTATTTAGAATCAGCCAGGCCTAATATTTGTTTGCCAGAACGACCAATTTTATTATTGGTTTTTCATAAAAACAGCATCTCATCTCTTCCAACACACTCATGTTTGAAGAAACATTAGATTTAGTTTAAAATATAAACTAATATGCACTTGAAACTAATATAAACTTTACGCCAACAAAACACACAAACAAACACTACCCCATGACCTCAATAAACATATGTGGTATATTTACGAGTTAAGATTCAGCTAGCTGGTGGATAAACGCAAAACATCTGACAACTACTGTCAATACACCATTTTTAAAATATAAGTGAATTTTATTTGCAATAATTACATTCCACTTTACATGAGGGCTAATTGATTAATAAGATATAATAAATAAACTTTATAAAATTACGATGTTAACTAATAAATAGTAGAATTGAAATCCAATATATCGGCTCGTAGCTATATTTGTAATTTATTTGGAAAGGTGATCAGCCTCCAAAAGGTTAAGAAACATAAGAATTTTAAAATTGACAAGTTGTGTTTAGTTGAAATTATGAACAGTAGCATTATACAACACATGATATATACAATATAAGTACTGAATAAGAAGTTAGAAATATTATGGTGATTGACTTGATATTCACATTCCTACAAACTGCTTTGGAATTATGGTTCCCATGTGAACAAGAACCTTTTCTGAATGATTTCTAAGCATCAGATTAACTAAACGATTAACACCACTTATGTTGTGAACCACCTCGAGGTGCTATTTAATTTACAGCGAAGCATAAGTTTGTAGTTTCCTACCTGAATAGTTTTCAACATGAATAGCCGCTCGCTGACCAATGTACTTCAATAGGCAAATGTTCTATATGACTGAAATTTGTTAAAATCACTAATGAAATAGGCTGTTTGATGCTCAAGGTGAGCCTAGGCCTAATTTTAATTTCTACCATATACTTTCGAGCATAGTACTCTAAGCAATTATGCGATAACTCAGCACTAGTGGTGCAGTTCTGTAACCCTGCTACTTGGGGACAAAGTTCTGTGGTGATTGTAGTCAATGGGTTCTCTTCTCAGTCCTCCTAATGTTGATATGGTGTCCGCTCAATAGTTTCATAAATATTGACACTAGAGAAGTCCGGGGTGTTTGTGTTGAGTGGTAGTCCGAGTCCAAATTTTGTATAGAGAGGAGAACTAAGTACCAGACTCGTCAATTGGCTAGAACAACAAGCCTGACTACTATGTGAATAGGATTCCATAAACTGTAGGCTCCTTAGTTCCCTTAGTTACTGAGTTAATAATAAATGTCTCTCTTTCTAAGGAACCCAACCTCATACTATATCCTTATTACATACTACTAATCTTATCTATACGAAAATAATGTTTAAATTTGATACTGTATCTCAGCCTAGGTAAATTTTAACTGGTTGTTAACAGAAAGACCTTATTAACGGTCTTGAAGCTGTGTTATTAGCAACTATTAATCGAAGACAAACGTTGATAATCTATTATATTTCATTATTTAAACTTATATATAATAAACTTATAAATAAAATACAATAAATAAATATGCTCACCTTCTAAACTGTAAAATTTTAAATCAAATTAAAGAAAGTGAAAAATCTGCTTCGAACAGTATAAAACGCGGTAGTGGTATAATAAAGAAGATGGCCGAAAATTAAATTCAAAGACATATGCATCCAGTCAAAGTGATTGAAAGACGTTCATTTTACAATACACCAGCC
>JAQJVL010002723.1:0-84251 GCA_035578905.1 Stictocephala bisonia | reverse complement strand
ACTGGCGGGTTCCCTACGTAAAAGTGTCTGATGATATGAAGTTGTCATTACTACGGGTGCTGGAACAGGATCGTGTATTGGAAATGCCTTTCAGGTCTTGGGAGCTGCACGAGTTTCCTGAACTTCCCACAAGTACGAGACAATCTTGGACCATCAAGACTTCTTCACAGCTGGAAAAGCCACGTTACGTAATATTAGCCTTTCAAACTAGTAGGAAAAATGATATAACCAAGGACGCTAGTATCTTTGACAAGTGTTCACTGTCGGATGTAAAGCTTTTTCTAAACTCTCAGTACTACCCGTATGATAACATACGTGGTGATGACGCTCTGTTGTATGAAATGTACGCAAGGTTTCAATCTTCATACTACGGGTCGAGTTCACCCAGTCCCATTATGAATCGTACAGCTTTTGATTCTTGTCCCGTTTTTGTAATCGACTGTTCCAAACAGTCTGAGAACCTTAAATCAGGACCTGTAGACGTCCGCCTTGAATTTGAATCTTCCACCGCTTTTCCAAAAGGTACAACAGCCTACTGTCTGATTATTCACGACGCCCTAGCCGAGTACAGTCCACTTACTGGAACTGTCAGCAGAGTTCTCTAGTGTCGTACGCCTTATAAAAGGAAGCCTAGCACCCACTCGGTCTCAGTCGCTGCTCCACCACCAAGATGGCATCATCATCATCTGCTGTTCCAGACACTGATGTCTCTATAGTAGAGTTTCCACTGGTTGACAAGGAAGGTGTACCTACTCTGGTGACGGTACTGGACAAACAGGATCTGACAGCTTTTCTCAAGGTAATGTACAATCTCACCTCGGGTTTTACCAAATTTGTCACTGTCGGTTTTTTTAATAAATTTCTCTTTCAAGTGGGCATTTTGTTTCACAAGCAAGGCATGCGTAAATACGTTTTACTAAACAACGCACAGTTCTCAAAGTTGAAAGAAACGGAACCTTCAATTATCTATGCTCTGTGTCATAAGGATCAACAAAAGAGATTCACTGAATTGGACATTAAATACACTATCAAATCAAATTTGATTTGATTTGATTTGATTTTTATTTGATAGCGTAGCGATGTGCACTCAGCCGTGAGTAACCGACCCCACCGATGCGCCTGGTCCGCCGGTATTCGTCCGGAATGCGGGGTTGCCCTGTCGAACTGTCGAACACGGTGAGTCACAGCGGTATGTCCACCACCCTCTACCCTCCGCAGTAAAAGAATGTCTTGAAACTATGACTGTTGTTTGTGTGTAACCCCCATGACTCATAACCTATACCTCTACATAAGGACATGGTGACACTTATTTTCTCCATTCGTTGTGAGCTACTATCGAGTAAAAATCGTGCCATGCCTCCCAGAGAAATGTTTTCGGAGCGAGAAATCGCTATGATTTTAAGTGCGATTTGTTTTTTCAAGAGTGAGGGTGAGAGATTGGGTGACAAACGTTTCCCAGTTTATGAAAAAACCAGGACGTGTCTAGGAATTTCCTTATCATCGGTGAAGAGGATTGGTGCAGCGTCCAAGGAAAATGAAAATTTTTCTCCGCCTTCAAGGAAGAGGCAGTGTGTACAACAGGGACGGCCGAAGATCTGGTTGGATGACTTCACTCTTGGTGTCATAAGAAGAACGATATATGATTTCTATTTGAAGAAGATGTACCCGACATTAGAAACATTACTGCATCAGCTGAATGAAAACATGTCTGAGTTCCCTTCAATGTCAAAAATGACGCTTCACAGAATAGTAACACGACTCGGCTTCAAATTTAGAAAGTTTAATAGGAAACCAGTTCTAATGGAGTCAATAACGATCGCTGCTTCGAGACATACGTTTTTAAGAAAAATTGAAAGTCTACGTTCTGCTGTATACAAGCTATTCTTTACCGATGAGACTTGATGTGGGCAGAATCACACTTTGAAGAACGGATGGCAGGAACCGTTGATTGACTCAATGAACAGGGATTTCACCAATTACGACCAGTACAGGATGCACATTCAGCAAGTGTATGGATGGCGTGGAGGCTCTAAGACACCCTCAGGAGCTGGAAAACGTGTCATCATACTGCACATTGGAAGTGAAGACGGTTTTATACAAGGTGCAGAACTGTGTTTCATTGGAAAGAAGGGGACTAACGATTATCACAATAAAATGAACTCGACGCACTTCGTAGAGTGATTTAGGAAAGTATTAGGACTACTGCCTCCAAGATCGGCGATCATCATTGATCAAGCCCCTTACCTAGGATTATTTGTAAATATTGTAAATAATGTATATTTAAAGAAAATGACAATTCCTTTTATTATTGGAAGAAAACCATTTTTAAACTTGCCATTGGAGGTCCAAAGCCCTCATGAGAAAAAGTGATGGGAAATGGTATAAAAATTAACAAAATACGTACAGTTAGAGAAGAAACAATACCGCCTACATTAACTATTTTAACAATTAATCTGACTTTAATGTTTGACCAAAACATATGTATGAATATATATCATAGGCGATTAAAAATATCAAAAATATTACTGTTAAAACACAGAGCATTTATTTGTATGTGTATGGTTATCTTCTGTAAAAACTAAACAGTTTTTCGTCTCTCCTGTAAAATTTTCGATTTTTCTGATAGGCGGTATTGTTTCTCCACTGGCGATTTGGAAAATTAACGCAAGCTTGAGAGCTTCTCTTGTACGAGCCAGGATGACGGCAGGACTGGCAGCGACTCGGCAACGTCGCAATCCCGCCGAGCTTGTTACTCACGGCTGAGTGCACATCGCTACGCTATCAAATAAAAATCGCTACAAAATACATGATGGACTATAAACAATTATCACAATATGTAGTTGAATATGTAAAATTAGCTTTGTATAACAGTGTAAAGTTGAACTTATTCCGATCAGTCATTGCTGAGAAAAAGTTGTTGTACAAAATCTACAACAACTTTTTTTCTAATGAACGAACAATTTTTATATTTTAGTATTACGTTATCAACACTATAACCAATCACGTATTAAAGTTTCAAAACGATTCATGCACGGGTTTTTATTCAGCAATTTTTAAAGTCGAGATTTGGTTGAAAGGCGTGTAAAATCGTGTATTTTTTTGTTCGGCACACATTAAAAATATGCAAATGTTGCATGACAAATTTTGGTTTACATCAATAAACGCACAATGAAATTGTGAAAATTTTTGTATAAGTCCCATCACCATAGCTTTATTAGTTTCGTTGTTATAGTCATCCAAACTCGAGTCTCCAAAGTTTTGTTACGGATAGTAGTTCGTAGCTTACTAAAACCTTTTGATATAGTCTATACCAAAGGGTTGGAGAAAAAGTTATTTCTTTCCAAAATTTAATGGAAACGTTCAGGAAATCGACGAGTCTTGGACAGTTCCCGACATGTATACGTTTTTACCTTGTTGTTTACCGCAACATGCAAGTGCGCCTTAGTAAGTGCTCAGTTTTACTATAAAAAGTTAGATAGAAATTGTTACTATCGTATCCCTAGCTCTGTGTGAATGTGTGTGTATTTGCACATAGTGCAATAACCGTAACGTTGAGGTGAGGGCGGCCCAAATTCAATAAAAAATCGCCCGACTGTTCTCTAAGGCAGCCGTAAAACGCATAACTCCTGAGGCGGTCCTGCAGCTTGGGGCTGGGCTAATCCCCGTAATACCTTGAGTCGCAGTCCGGGCCCTCGTTCGGTACGTGTATTTGGATGTGTGTAACACTCTATGGCTGGCTTAAACTCTGTAAGTCCAGGGTGTGAGTAAGGGATATTTTAGTAACAAGAAAAATAGAAAAAAATAAATAAAAAATAAAAGCCCTTTGTAAGTTTGTGCGTCACATTGAAAGGCTTCTCCAAGTAAAGTGGCAGCTAGACTTATAGGGGATCCAAAAAAAAGTATAAAAAATAATACTGGGAGGTAGCAATTTTGTTATGGAGTAGCTATCACCTTAGCTTGCGATGGTTGGGGCAAGTTACATTAAAGTAAGTGGGATTATGCCTACTGGGGACACCCACTATAATAAAAAGTGCGCCGAGACCCTACCCCTTGGGTGGTGTGGAAACTTGGGTCAAGGTCACAGACTTGTCTGGACAGGCATTGACTTGATAGTCATAGTCTTGTCTGGGAATGCAAGGACAAGCGTTACGACTCGTGCATAGGCCTTCGGGGAAGGAGGCACAATACTCCTAACAAGCCGTGACTCTCAAGGTCAACTGAGAGTATAAAAGGACTCGTATTTCCACTTTTCTTATCAGTCTATCATGGCATCTTTTGTCGAACGTTTCAACGCTGCTACTCCGATGAATTATATTACTGTCAAGGTTGGAGATTTGTCATCCAACATCCAGTATCCAGTCAAAAGTATTACACGCATAAATACGAAATACGGTGATACTCTCGTTGCGATACTGTTTGATCCGCATTTGGAGGAGGACATCAAGGTGTTTCTACCTAGAAGATACGTCGACACTTTGCATGAGGGAGAATCAGTACCGGACAACTTGGTACTGATCAAAGAAGTTGGATCCACGTCTGCTGTACACATTTTCCAGGTATGTTTGTTACTTGAGGGAAAAGTACTTGTAGGAGTTCTTTTGTTATGAGTTGTTTTCTTATGTGTGCTGTTATTGTTTCAGAAAGATGGAGCATTGCTGCAAGATGTTTAAGTGTTTCAAAACACCAGAAGATCGAGTACACGACTGCAGATACTGCAAAGCATTTTTACTGCAAGAAGAAAAAGGAAAAGACGCTGCATCCCATTGATCTTCATACCGTGTATTTTGTTCGCAAGTTACATGGTCTACGAGATTTACTATAAACACCTAGAGTAAATCTCTATAGAAAGGTGGCAGGATGGCTACCAACGTAATGAGCGATGATTGGGGCTTATTACAAGGGTTTGTTTCTCTGTGCCACAGGAGTATATGGTCTAGACCTGTGGGAGCCTCTTTGTTTACCCTTAAAAATCAAAAGAGTGACCTCTGAGCTGGTAGAGGATGTTGACGTTCCTTCAGAGGCTTTGTATCAACATTCTACCGACCATACAGGGTGAGTATCTTTGTATGCTTTACGTAATATGTTTTGTGCATGCTGAAGTAGTAGTTAAGCCTGTAGGGTGTCGACACACTCGATAAGGCTGCAGAAAAGCACATTTACTATAGTGTATATATGAATTAAACCATTAAAGAATGGGCGTCAAGGTCAAGGTCCCATTTAGTATGGATTTACTATAGAGTATAAGAGAAAATAATGCATTTTATATAGTATAACAAGGCTAATAGTGTATTTTATATAGTACAAAAAGGGAATTTGAGGGAAATTTGGGAATTTGAGGGAAATTTTGGGAGGGAAAATTCCCACCAGGTTGGCAGGACTGGGGGCCGCCATTTTGGATCCGGTCACGTGACCACCGCCATCTTGGATCCGGTCACGTGACTTCCCCCACCCTCGACTCTTCATTTGGCGAAAACTCATCATGGGGCGTTGGTAAGTCGCCATAACCCTACTACTAACAGTAATGTTAACTCGTAACTATTAATTTATTATAGTTTATTAATGTTGTGGTAGAAAAAATTCTAGGTCATTTATTTACAATTTTATAAGAAGGCAACTTCGAAGCAAATATCTTTCCTAAACAGTAACAAGGACAGAGAAATATGACAGCCGGGGGACGAGGCGGGGCGTGGCGGCAATCATTTTGAGAACTTAGAAATCATGGGGTGAGGTAGTGTTTAGGAACCTCGTACAACTCACGGTGTCTTCCGTTGAACAGCCAATGAGAAGGCTTAGAACGGTAAAACATAACATAAGTGATATTTAAACATTGTGCAATGTGAAGATAAATAATAAAATACGAATTTATAAACGTTTTCGTGTTATAGCATAGTACGTGTTGGTAGATGAATTTAATACAATATTAATATAAACTGAACAAATATCACCATAACATTCGTAGCCTACATATTGCACTTATTTTTTTATAAATACGGTATAAGTATTATACTGTATGAAATTTGCATTGTGTGACGTTCACTTGTGTATTGAAATAAAATTGTTAAACTATTGTTAAATTGCTCAAATAAGATGTTCTGCTCAGATTGGTTTTGTATTAATTCAATGCATTTTTACTTGAGTATCCACTGACCCAATTGGGTAGCTCGTGATCAACTTGTGGCAGCCACACTGATCAACTTGGGTAGTCATTGTGATGGACTTGGCTAGCACTCGTGATCAACATGGCTAAAACTCATGATCAGCTAGGTTAGTACCCGTGATCAACTTGGTCAGCCTCCGTAATGGGCTTGGCTAGCACCCGTGATCAACACGGCTAACACTAATGATCAACTCGTGTAATAACCGTAATAAACTTGGCCATCCACCGTCATGGACTTGGCTAGCACTCGTGGCTATTCAATAATGGGTGCTACTCAAAGTAATTATGGGTGCCTACCTAAATTGACCATGTTATACCTAAGATTATTAGTGGTCCTACCTAAGTTGACCAAGTCTCTACTCAAGGTAATCACGGGTGGCTTCTCAAGTTGACCACGGGTCCTACGCAAAGTAATCACAGGTACTATCCGAGTTGACCATGGGTGCTAACCAAGAAATCACATGGGTGCTACTCAAGGTAATCACAGGTACTTTTTTCTTTTTTTCTTTTTTTTTCTCGTACCACACACACTGCACCTTCCTTTCGGAATATTAGTGCTTCTTATTCCTTAATCATTGTTAGTTTTTATTTTGTCTTAAAAATAATTTCCTTGTCTTGTGTTAATGAGGTTAGTTGTTTGTTTGCCTTTCTTCTCAAATTCCGCTTTTCCAGCGGGGGACCCAAGGCTGATCCACTGGGAGGGGGGGATGGGCGGGAATTTCTTCCCTGTTAGTATTTGGGGATGTCTTGATCGAGAGTGTTCATTTGATGCGGTATTTTTATTTTTTTTTTATGTCATGTCCTTGCTCTTCTGATTATTCCAATTAGAATTTTGATAATGTTTCCGAATGTGTCTTTTTGAGTTGTCGTGTCCAGGAGGTTTGTCATTTGTGTGGGGGTTTCCAGATACTTCCTTCATGCTTGGTATCTTTACTTTGACTGGCGTAGGTCTTGGATGTCTCTAGCTTTTTATTCTTTCTGAATAGAAACTACTGCCCCCAAGAATCTAACCCACAGCTTACTCAATTCGGCTGTGTGTGTGGGGCTCACTTGGTTGGGGTAAACCAGTGAGGGGCTCCCCACCCCGTTGTAGTAGTTATTTATTTTCACGGGCTGCTTAAACCCGGGTGTCCACCCCGTGGCCTTTCTGGCTCGGTTCTTCTTCATTATATCTCTCTTCTTTGAACCAGTTGCTTCATGATTGTTTGCAAGGTGTTGAAGGAATTAGAATTCCTAATTAATGTGCGTTTTTTTTTTAATGAGGTTCCAAGGTTTTTCTTCTGCGTTTTCATGCAAACATCTTCTCAGATCTTCATTGGCTTCGCATTCCAGTACGCCATGCACATGTGAGTCAATCTGTCCGCAGTCATTGCATTCCGGGCTTTCCGCCCTATGGAATCTAGTGAGATATTCCTTAAAGGGTCCGTGCCCTATTAATAAGTGAATTGTAGCTTGTTCTACATTTTCAAAATGTTTAAGTGTTGTTCTTTCTTGTACTGACGGCAGTAGTTGGAAAGTTTTCCTGCCAGTATCTGCATTCGTCCATTTATCTTGCCATGCGGTGTTAGTTCTTTGTTTGATTTCCTTTTTGGTTTCGGCTATTCTTCCCAGTGCCTTTTCTCTTAGCATTGCAATTCTGCAAGCTTAAGTTCTATGGGTGGGTTTCCCGTTATCAGGCAGAGTGCCATTAGGGGCGACGTCCTATAAGCCCCTGTGGTGCTGATGAGCGCCAATCTTTGTGATTTTCTTAAATTCTTTTTAATGGCGTAGTGATTAAGTCTATGCTTCCAAGTAAGTACAGCATAAGACATTATCGGAATAAATACTGCTCTATAGATGGTGTTGAGTTGTACTTGTTTGATGCCGAAGCGAAGACAGAGCAGTCTAGCAAGCCTGCCAAAGAGATTTCTTGCTTTGACACCTTGGTTTTTGACGTACGGTAGAAATGTTAAGCCTTCATCCAGAGTAATGCCCAAGTATGGGGCTTCCTTAACCATTTGAATCCGCCGATTTTGGTAAAAGATGACCGGGGGCCTTGCCTTCATGTTGCCCTTCAGAACAATGCCTTTGGTTTTGTTTGGTGCGACAGTCATTCTCGCAGACTGAGCCCATTGTTCCAATGTCTGCATAACCTGTGCAGCTATGTTTTCAAGTTCCCTTCTGGTGTTAACTTCGATTATGAATGCTATGTCGTCAGCAAAAGCTACTTTATTTACTTGTAGTGGGAATTCTCTTTTTAAAAGTCTGTCAAAAGCGAGATTCCATAGCAGAGGCCCGAGAACGGACCCCTGCGGACATCCCATATTCATATTTCTAGTGACTATTTCTGCGTCATTGTCCACTGAGACAATCCTCTCACTGAGGTAGGACTGCATGGTGTTATAAATAGTTTTCAAGATACCAATTTCTCTTAGTGAGTCCAGGACCTCCGGCCACCACAGTGAATCGAAGGCCCCTTTAATGTCTATTAGGACAGCCACCACATAGGTGAACTCAGAGTTAAGGGTTAGGTTCTTGACGAATTCAATAGCATCTACCGTGCTTTTCTCTCTCCTAAAACCATATTGGTGAGGGCTGATCAAGTCGTTAGATTCCACGTAGTCATTGAGCCTTCCTTTAATCATTCTTTCGTAAATTTTTCCAGCGACTGGAAGTAGGCTGATTGGCCTGTAGGAGCTGGGGCTTGACCAGTCCCTGATGCCTCCTTTCTTGATTATCTTCAGTCTAGCTCTTTTCCACTCTTTTGGGAAAGATTCCTCCAGCCAGCATGCATTTAGAACGTTTAGAAAAGCCACCTTGTTTTGTTCTGAATAGTTTTATAAATCTCAGGTGGGATATTGTCCGGCCCTGAGGCCTTCTTGGGCTTGGTATTTGATAGAGCTAATTCCAATTCCTGTAGTTTGAAAGGAGACTCTAGATTGCAATTGGGGGGAGTTTTGACAGTTTCCCTCAGTTGAGTTTGTAACGGATCATCGTGTACTTGGCTGTCCAGAGGCACCAATGTATTAACCAGAAGTTGCAGAGTTTCTATGTTAGAATTTGTAAACTGGTCTTCATCTCGTTTTAGTGTTGTCATAATTTCAGAATTAGGAGCTTTCTTGGCCGCTATCTTGTATGGCAATCCAAAAGGGTTATCATTTGTTGCTTCCGCCACAAAGGCTCTCCAGCCATCTCGCTTGGCGTCCTTGATGGCGTGCTTGTAAGCTGTTCTGGTCCTTCTGAAGATTCCTTGATATACGAGCTTCGCCCTACATGGGCAGCATCTTTGTGCTTTTCTCCTGTGTTTGGCTACCTCAGTCTTAAGTCGGGTCAGTTCTTGTGACCACCATGAAACACATCTTGGTTTAATCCTAACTTTTCTGAATGACGCATTACATGCTTGAATGTTGGCTCTCTGGAAAGCCGCGGCCAAATATTCTGCGCTTGAGTTAATTCTGCTTTCTTGAATTTGAATCACAGGTACTACCCAAGTTGACTACTGGTACTACCCAAGTTAATTAGGCGTGGCTACTCAAATTAATTACGGGTTCTACTCAAGTTGACCATGGGTCCTACCCGAAGTATTCACAAGTACAACCCAAGTTGACCACCTGTGCTACTTAAAGTAATCATAGGTACTACCCATGTTGACCACGGGTGCTACCCGAGGTAATTACGAGTGTTTACTCAAGTTTATCATGGATGCTACCCAAGGTAATCAGGGATGGCTACTCACGCTGACCACGGGTTTTACCCTTGGGTCATCACAGGCACTACCCAAGTTCACCACCGTAATTATGGGTGGCTACCCAAATTGACCGCGTGTTCTACCTAAAATAATTACAGGTCCTACCTAAATTGACCACAGGCTTTACTCCAGGTAATCATGAGTGGCTTCCCAAGTCACAAAGGATCCCACCCAAAGTAATCACATATACTATCTAAGTTGACCACGAGTACTACTCAAGGTAATCAGGTGTGACTACCCAAGTTGATCGTGGGTGCTACCAAAGGTAATCACAGGTGCTATCGAAGTTGACCATGGAAGCTATCCAAAGGTAATGACAGATATTACCCAAAATGATACACAAGGTAATTACAGTGACTACCCAAGTTAACCGAGGGTGCTGCCCAAGGTTAATCACAGATAGTAACCAAATCGATCACGTGTTATATTGAAGGTAATCACAGATTCTATCCATGTTAACAATGGGAGCTACCCAAATCACATACAATACGCAAAATGATCAATGGTGGTGCTACCCAAGGTAATCAGAGATATTACCATTGAGGACCAAGCGTAATCACAGGTAGTACCCATGATGATCATAGGAGCTACCCAAGTCAATCACAGGTACTACTCAAAATGATTACAGGTAATACGGGTGGCTACCTAAATTGACCACGAGTGCTACCCAAAATAATCACAGGTACTATCTGAGTTGACCTGTGATTATATGTTTTTGTAATATTAAGGAATAATTCGTACACTTATTTATATAATAAAAAGAAATGCTTACTACATTTTTACAAGATATATTTCTAAGTTCAGGTATTATAGCACTATCCTAGTAATACATTATTATAAATAATTCATTAAATATTTGACAAATCGTTTGCCAAATGAATATCTTGCATATAATTACATGAATTGTAATTTTTTATGTATTCAATTAATCTTATATTAATTAACATTATATATGACCTTGATCGCTTCCGACTCATTATCTCACTCGTCGTATTGTTACAGTATTTAGGCATTGCTTTATTTTGATTGTTAGTCATTTTTAACAGTCATATTTAGTAATTTGTGAAGGCCTAATTGAATCATAATAAATTAATCTTTCCTAAATTACTGTGAAGTATTAATCAGTAAAACATAAATGTTTGAAAAGTAATTGTGTAAGAACGGTTGTCGAAGTAAAATAATTGATTTTCTCATGGCAATGGGAAAATTGATTAAGATTATAATATATTATTTTGATTATAATTGATATCATTCATACGGTTCGCTTCGGTTTTCGTCTCTGTCCGCGAAAATTTTGCAACAAAATGTCTGCTTTTTTAAACCAAATCGTCCCCGTAGTGTTATTTTCATGTATTGAAGTAATTCATTCAGCATACTTCAGAAGCAAATAAAAAAGTGACCACATTTCAAATATTTTTTAATGTTTGGAAATTAGTGTGTTTATGTTGTAATTGCCATAAAACTATGATAGTTTATTTTTACTTTCCTGACAGACTTAAAATTGCAGTTGTAATTCCAATATACAAGAAAGGCTCAAAAACTGAATGTAAAAACTATAGACCAATATCTCTTTTATCTACCTCGCAAAAATTGTTGAGAAAGCAATTAAAAAAAGGCTAGTTTCTTATTTAAACAGTATCAGTTTTTTTAGCTCAAAACAATTCGGATTTAGAAAAGGTATGAATACGGAAATAGCCATAACTGAGTTCATTGAGCGCGTTTAATATGGAAAAAATAATGGAAAAAAGTCAGTGGATTATTTTTAGATATTACAAAAGCCTCTGATACAGTTGATCATAATATTTTATTTAGAAAAATGCATTATTGTGGAATTAGAGTAATTGTTTTTAGTTTATTTGAAAGCTACCTTAAGAATAGAAAACAATGTGTAAGAATTTATGGATATTTTAGTGACAGGTATTATAAACTATGGAGTGCCTCAGGGCTCTGTCCTTGGTGCCATATTATTCATAATATATATTAATGACCTATGTAACGGTAGTTTCAATGGTCAAGTAACTGCATTTGCTGATGATACAGCACTATGTTATGTTGCAGACGATAGAAATGAAATAAAATTACAGATGAAAGATGATCTATGTAGACTTGGTTGCTTGGTTGGTGGTTCCTAAAAATAATATGGTAATTAAGTGTGTAAAAGACAAAGTTCATTAATTTCAATTTGAGAGCTAACGACTCTGTTGAGGATAGAATACGCTTTAAATGTCCTGATTGTTTGTGCAGTGATACAGAATGTATGATAAACTGCAAGGAAATACTTGAGGATGAATGTATAAAGTATCTGGGAATTTTTGTTTACAGAGAATGAAATTGGAAAAAGCATATTGCTAATTTGATGGGAAAGATAAATAATGTTTTACGAATTTTTTACTTCTTAAGGAATATGTGTGCTGAGGTTGTTTTAAGAATGTTATATTTTTCTCTTGTACATAGTAGACTTAACTACTGATTCATTAAGTGGGGTGAGACATATGTTAGGCCTACTAATCTCAAATCTTTGTCAGTAATTCAAAAGAAATTAGTCCGAATTATTTGTAAAACACCTTATGACCACCCTTCATTTCCCCTTTTCCATCGACTTAGTTTTTGTTTTTTTTACTTATTTATTTATTAACAATTTGTTTCCAATTGTTTGGCCCCACCAAGTTACAAAAAACTTGTCGGTGGGGTCCATTTCTTACACTTGAAATATACAGGATTGGATTTTATAACAATTTTAATTACTGTGGCGGTTCAGGGGCAGGCAACTTAGCATAATTTTCTCTTTTCAAGCAACTGCAGATCTATCCTGCTGCAAATAAATACCTAGCAATAATAAAGTAACATATGAAATAAATAAATTATTAATAACCAATAACAATAAATAATATACTAGTAGTAAATTAGTAATACAAGGCGAGCAAACATAGTTAACAGTAACAATAAATTAATAAACTATTCCCTACATATATCCTGTGCTTGTCACCCAATCAATGCATAGAAAACAGATAACTCATCAAGATATGCATGGAAAAAGAAGTTATATCTCTATGCTTGTCTCCAGACGTCTTTGGTCCGTCTGTCCACTTCAAGGAGAAAGGTAAACAAGCCCTCTATCAATCAACAACAGCAACATAACCTCAAAACGTCAAAGAGGTTACCTTTTACTCACCCAATCATAGTTTTACTTTTGGTGTGTTTCTTTATCCTACGAGTCAATATTTATATTAGTTACTTGAATACCGTGTATGTTTAGAGTTACCAACAGTGTACGAGGTATATGATCATTGTCTTTCAAGCTAGTCCTATGTCTCAGTGTTCGTGATTTGCAGTGCTGTATGGGTTCTATTATATACCTGTTTATTTGTCAAGTAGTTAGCCTTAGTGACTGATGTGGAGTAAGTATCGTCACAGTGTCTTGTGTTGTAAATTGTGTTTTAACCAGTGTTTGTATGTTCGGTTTACCGTCTTAGTGTTTAGTGATTGTATCTTTTATTAAAGTACTATGCCTTGACCATTTCCACTAGTGACAAACTAGTAGGCATCAGTGTACTCAATCATTAGTGACAGTGAAGTGATAGTGAAGTAATAGTGCAGTGATAGTGAAGTAATAGTGAGAATGTGTTTTGTTGTTTATGGTCACTATCCGTTCTAGTGGATATTGGTTCAGGTAAGTTTATAATAAATAGTCTCACATCAACAGAGTAGTCTAAGATAGCCTTAGCCTAACTTTTTTCTTATAATAATTCATACTGCTTATTTCTTCAATATTATTTGGTAGCTGATTGAATAATTGGGGAACAGTATATTTTGGCAATCTTTGTTTAACTTACTTTGTAAGTTAAAGTATACTTACTTTAAGAAATTTGTTTGTGTTTAGGGTTATGAGATTGTTCTTTATTAGATGTAAGAACTCTGGCCAAGTTTTAGATTATAGGCAACATTTAAGAAACACTTATGATTACTATGTTCCGAAACCCAACGTTATCTTTTTTATAAAAACCTTTTGTTATTTAGGACCTAAGATTTTTAATATGTTACCCGTTGATTAAAGAAATGCTAATTGTGTACATGTGTTTTGTAGATATGTTAAACATTGGCTGCTAAATGTAGGGCAAGTTGAACATGTTTTCTTTTCTGTAATTCAATAATGTTTAGTGTTAAGTAGGCATTATTACTTTTATTGCAGTAAAATTTGTATTTGATGTCTTAGAATGAAACCAGATATGAGTTCTTTATTATGTTGATACAGTTACATCCTGTAAATAGTATTCCAATTACAACATTTTACTCACTTCACCAGCACAATTTCATAGCAATAGTATGAACACAATAGTACACAACACACCGCAGCAACGAATTAAAAAACCTGATAATTTAAACGGAGGCATGATTCGGACCACTTGCAATTAATTTTACACCAGAACGTTTAGGTTAATAAGTCGTGTAGTCAGCCCACCGCGTCTACTTTCCTCTCCTCTGCTTTATCAATAAGATGTTCTATTTGGAATGTGGGGACGGAGGAGGGACAAGAGTCAGGTGATCAGCTGTTTACACAGAGACAAATTGGTCGAATATATGTTCCTGAGTTCTTAGCATTTTGCATTTGTTTTATTTTTTATGTACTATATGAAATTAATCTTGAGTTAGATTGTCACAATAATATTGAACTAATTAATTAACGTTAGTTTAAACTTACGTGTTTATTATTTAACTTGTTATTTTATACTGCCAGCCTTTGTTTTATGTAATAATTTTGTTCTCCAATCAGGCTAGGCCTGGGAGATTCCTTCTTTTTGCATTTTAGGATATGTCTGAAATCCATTCAGTTCTTTTGTTTATGTTTGTGCCTATATTTGTCGTTGAAATAAGCATATTGAATGTACAGGTCAGATGGACATATATTGAGTGTTCTAAGATATATTGAGTGTCATTTCATGTCCACATGTACAAAAAGAAAAGGAATAAAGATTATTATTATTATTATGGTTTATGTGAAAACATTTATTATTTTGTTAAAAAATAATTAATACACCATACAAAATTTATAAAACGTAAAATAAATTGTCAGGTGGTATGTTTACCATTACTTTTTAACGTGTTTTATTTAGTTTTTAACGTGTTTTATTTAGTTTTCAGTAAAGCGTATCCTTTAATGCTTTAAACGTATGTTGACAATTTGTTGTAGCGTTCATTTAATATTATTTTGTTTTAATCTTCAACCGAACATAAAAAGATACGAAATAGAAATTTTTTTTGCAAATTCATGACTTTTATTAAAAATATTTAACCACATAAAACCAATATTTAGAGCACAACTCAAGATCTTTAAGAAATATTTAAAAAAACCATGCTTTGTAACGTAATTTATTTAGTATTTAGTAAAGCGTATCTTTATATTTATAAATCAATCTCTTCAATTGTTTTTCAATTATAGAATATAAGTATGCTAAGCCTATGCCTAACTAAGTAAAATTTTAACTGTTTTGAGAATAACCAGATTTTAACAAGAATTATGATTTTGGAAAACGTTTTAAGTAGAAATTCAATATTTTAGTAGACCCCCAATTTTATCAGTGAGTAATTTGATTTCGCTGTAAAAGTCTATTTTTCTAAACAAAAATTACTATATTTTATAAAAACAAACAGGCATAAATTATATTAAGAAATAAAATACAGCAGCAATACCAGTACTGACTGGAAAATTGACAATTATTGAAAATAATTGGCCTTTCTGCTTAACATACATTTAGACAGAGAAGGTCGGGCCAACTGAGGAGGAGTCAGGTGGTGGGAGGGGTAGTTGCGGTTTCCGGTTGAAAATACTACGAAAACTTACTAAACAGGAAATGATTCAAGGAACTATATTGTACTCTGTCCGGCGGATTAAACTCCATTCACCTAAAAATACTGGACGTAGTTCCAACTTCTCTTGTCAGTGTCGCATGACTTCTATATTTTCTATCCCTTTAGAGCCTTCTTAATTCCTCTTCACACGTAATACAGTATAATTACTGAACTAGGCAAAACACCAGCTCGTACTGGCTCGGCCATCTGTACCGTGTCTTGATTGTTACATTTAGTTTTACACCTTCGTTTTTGAGGCTGCTCGACATTCTTGCTTGCGCTTTCTACTTTCGTAGCCGTTGGCTCAGATTTTGGTCTGTTCCGTGATTCCGACTCTCTGTTTGCCTGGTTGTTCTATCTTTGTCTTTTTCTCGACTAGACATTTTACTCCTGCCCTGCAAAATTTTGAGTATTCTTGGCTAGAATTAATACTAAACTTTGGGGTCCTCGTGTAGGACGTTTATCCGCAGCCTGCCGCCGGCCGATCATCTGTCACATAGGCTTAGCATACTTATATTCTACAATTGAAAAACAATTGAAGAGTTTGATTTATAAATATAAAGATACGCTTTACTAAAAACTAAGTAAATTACGTAACAAAGCATGGTTTTTGTAAATATTCCTTAAAGCTGTTGAAGAGTTTCTAAATATTGGTTTTTATGTGATTAAATATTTAATAAAAGGCATCAATTTGCAAAAAAATTTCTATTTCGTATCTTTTTATGTTCGGTTGAAGATTAAAATAAAATAATAAAATTAAATCCCCAACAATTCTCAACATACGTTTAAAGCATTAAATGATACACTTTACTTACTTATTATGAGTGAATCATATTTTTATTACATTATTGTGTTAAGAATTTTGGATTCTGTATTCTAAACAGGTACATTTGAGCTATAAAATCTTACAACACATGTAATTTTCATTTTATTCCGGTTTACGAACGATTTTCCTTTATTGTACAACTCAAATAAATAGTTTTTATATGTTTAAATGATCCGATTTACTTGGTTTTTTTACATTTATAATCTGTAAAATTAGCGATTCCCAGTTAAACGCTAAATAGTTTCAAATTCACACTAAAAAATATGTTATTCCCAATTGTGAGTCACCAGTACGAACTTAAGCAGGTCGTGTCGACAGTAGCACGAGCCGAACCTGGCTCACGTTTTGCCGAGCGTAAACACTTTGATGTTTCGTGTTTTACCGACAACTTGCGAGAACTGACTCGGGGTGGCGTGGGCCGGTACGAGCCACCCCGAGCTAGCTCGCCAAATCGTGAACTTGCTTTCCAAACGACACAGGATTCGCCGAGTCCCTTATCGTGTAGACGGAACTTTACTACTCTAAAGTGAAATGAACTAGAAAGTAAAAAATCACACCCATAGTCCCTTATAACGCACAGAATGTGCGCAAAGTTGACTCCTTAAGCAATAAAGTTTACTTTAGACTTCCCTTATTACATACCTTGAACTTTTAAACATACATCAATAATAATTTAAACAACGTCTTATAACCAACTGAAATGCCTAAAGCCTACATGACGCGGGACTTGGCGAATCCCACGTCGTTTGGAAAGCAAGTTCGCAATTTGACGAGCTAGCTCGGGGTGGCTCGTACCAGCCCACGCCACCCCGAGTCAGTTTCGGCAAGTTGTCGGTAAAACACGAAACATAAAAGGGTTTGGGCTTAGCAAAACACGAGCCTGGCTCGGCTCGTGCTACTGTCGACACGAACTGTTTAAGTTCGTACTGGTAACTCAAAATTGGGAAGAACTTATTTTTTTAGTTCGAATTTGAAACTATTTAGCGTTTAACTGGGAAATGCTGATTTTACTGAATATAAATGTAAAAAACTAAGTCAATCGGACGATTTAAAATATAAAAACATATGAGATTTTTTATAATGTGCCTGTTTAGCAAATATACAGAATCCAAAATTCTTACAAAACTAATGTAATAAAAATATAATTCACGCATGATACTAAATATTAATTAACTAGCATAATATACATTGGTAGCATTTACAATACAAAGATATGTCACCTAAGTTTATTTATACACAATGTAAACTCATAGGTAGTTTTGGTGATCCACATATATCTTACTTACAACAGGGGATTGACTTCATGAAGTATTCATACAAATGGCACCAAATTTCGTCTGCATTGTCAACACTAATTACCTGTTTTTACTTTTCAACTTTTCTTAGATGTCGTCAAAAATAGTTTTCCGTCAGCACTTCTTTCCACCACTACTTTTTATCATCGTAAACTAATAACCATCGTACTGAAGTAAGGTAATTGTTTCAGGAAAATAACGTTTAGATCATAAATCTTACAAATTAACCTATTATTCTTATTAATAATTGAAAATACAGTTTTTGTACGTCGTAAAAACATTTCATATTTTTGTAAAGACCTTAGTTGTGCTTCGTCTAGACCGGAAACAAATTATCCGTGGGACAGGAAGGAATTAAACGCTACTGGAAAACTACGTTGATAGAAAACACAAGAAAACAAGTGTTGAGGAGATTGTAGGCGATAGGCTCTATGCTCGGCCTCTTAAGAGGGCTCTAAAGGGAAAGAAAATATAGAAGTCATGCGACACTGGTGATAGAAGTTGGAACTACGTCCAGTTTAATCCGCCGGACGAAGTGCAATATAGTTGCAAGAATCATTTCCTGTATAGTAGGTTTTCGTAGTATTTTCAACCGGAAACCCCAATTACCCCTTCCTCCCGTCTGCCGTCTCCTCAGGTGGCTACACCCAACCTTCTCTGTCTGAATGTATGTTGAGCCGAAAGGCCAATTCTTTTCAACAGTTGTCAATTTTCCAGTCAGTACCGGTTTTGCTGCTGTATTTTTTTTCTTAACATTTTTTTATGTCATTTTGTTTTTATAAAAAATAGTAATATTTGTTTAGAAAAGTAGACTTTTTACAGCGAAATCAATTTATTCACTGATCAAATAGGGGCTCTACTAAAATATTGAATTTCTACTTGAAACGTTTTCCAAAATCATAATTCTTGTTCAAATCTTGTTATTCTCAAAACGGTTAAAATTTAACATAGTTAGGCATAGGCCTACCATACTTATATTCTACAATTGAAGAGTTTGATTTATAAACATAAAGATACGCTTTACTAAAAACTAAGTAAATTACGTTACAAAGAATGGTTTTTGTAAATAGTTCTTAAAGCTCTTGGATTGTGATCTAAATATTGGTTTTTATGTGGTTAAATATTTAATAAAAGGCATTAATTTGCAAATAAATTTCTATTTCGTATCTTTTTATGTTCAGTTGAAGATTAAAACAAAATAATATTAAATGAACGCCACAACAATTCTCAACATACGCTTAAAGCATTAAAGGATACGCTTTACTGAAAACTAATAAATCACGTTAAAAAGTAATGGTAAAAAATACCAACTGTCTATTTATTTTACTTTTTATAGTTTTGTATGGTTTATTAATTAATTTTAATAAAATAAAAATTGATTTCACCTAAACTATCATAGTTTTATGGCAGTTAAAACATAACACACTAATTTCCAAACATTAAAAAATAATTGAAATGTGGCCACTTTTTTATTTGCTTTTGAAGTACGCTGAATGAATTACTACAATACGGAAAATGACACTAAGGGGACAATTTGGTTTCAAAAAGCGAAAGATTTTCGTGGACAGAGACGAAAACCGAAGCGAACCGTATGAATGATATCAATTATAATTAAAATAATATATTATAATCTTGCTAAATTTTCCCATTGCCATAAGAAAAGCAATTATTTTATTTCGACAACAGTTCTTACACAATTACTTTTAAAAAATTTTAGTTTTACTGATAAATATTTCACAGTATTTTTAGGAGTGATTAATTTAATATGATTCGATTAGGCCTATTACTAAATATAACCTTTTTTTTTTAAACACGACTGTTAAAAATAACCAACAATTAAAACAGAGAAACCAACAGAGAAACTGCTGCGAGCATATATCAATTTCGAACATATAATTTTAGACGTTCAAAGCAGATTGGGCTCACCTACCTGACAGTAGTTTGGCCTCATAAACATGTATGTCAGGGGTAGTTTAGGCTCATGTAGTCTACGAGTTTGACCTCAGCAATTCACACAATACTTTGGTCTCAGTTTTTTATATGAGTACAGTAGTTTGTCCTTACCTGTCTGAGCAGTTTGGACTCATCCATTGTGGCACCACAGTACATAAGCGCTAAACACTTCGTTACCTATGAATGTATTTGTCGTTTATAAGAAATGATTATATTGCATGGATTAAAGCTGATGTTAAAACATATTTAGAAATAGATTAATGTTATTTCTAGTAAATATAAAAAATGCTTAAACAATTTATTGATACGAGTAATAAATAATTACACTGGCCAGAGTATTATAATATACAGATACATGAGTTAGCTGAGTATGTCGCAATTTATTAAGTCACCATTACATTTAAGTAATAGATCTTTTAAGAACAGTTACATACATTCAAAACGTGACCAACATGGGTTGTATCAGTTATTACCTTGGGTACCACCCGTGATTAACTTGGGTAGTATCTGTGATTATTTTGCGTAGAACCCATGTCAACTTGGGTAGTACCTGTGATCCTTGGGTAGCACCCATGGTCAACTTGAGTAGCCACCCCTTATTAGATATCTGTAGTCAACTTGGGTATTATCAGCCATTACTTTGAGTAGCACCAGTGCTACAAGATAACAAGTGTGATTATTTTGGGTAGCACTCATGGTCAACTCGGATAGTACCTGTGATTACTTTGCGTAGGACCCATGGTCAACTTGAGAAGATACCCGTGATTACCTTAAGTAGAGTCTGTGGTCAACTTAGTAGGGTAGGACCTCTAATAATCTAAGATATAACACGGTCAATTTAGGTATCCACCCATGATTACTTTGAGTAGCACCATTGGTGAACTGAACTTGTGTAATCACCAGTGATTACGTTGGTTAGCACCTGTGGTCTACTTTACTAGCCACTCATTATTGACTAGCCACGAGTGCTAGCCAAGTCTATGACGGTGGATGGCTAAGTTTATTACGGGTACTATACGAGTTGATCATTGATGTTAGCCATGTTGATCCCGGGTACTACCCTAGCTGACCATGAGTTTTAGCCATGTTGATCACGAGTGCTAGCCAAGTCCATTACGATGACTACCCAAGTTGATCAGTGTGGCTGCCACAAGTTGATCACGAGCTCCCAAATTAGGTCAGTGGAGACTCAAGTAATTGAACATGCATTAAATTAATACAAAACCAAACCGATCAGAACATCTTATTCCAGCAATATAATAATAGTTGAACAATTTTACTTCAATACACAAGTAACGTAAAAAATGCAAATTTCATACAATATAATACTTATACTGTATTGATAAAAAATAAGTGCAATATGTAGGCTACGAATGTTATGGTGATCGATTTCGGTAAACTTAAGCTTACCTTAATCGATCACCGTTATATTTGTTCAGTTTATATTAATATTGTATTAAATTCATCTACCAACACATACTATGCTAATTAAGAAAACTTTTTTAAATTAGTATTTTATTAATTCTCTTCGCATTGCACAATGTTTAAATATCACTTATGTCAAGTTTTACCGTCCTAAGTCTTCTCATTGGCTGTTCAACGGAATACATCGGGAGTGGTACGAGGTTCCCAAACACTACCTCGTCCCATGACTTCACGTTCACAAAAGGATTGCCGCTCCGCCCCGCCCCGTCCCCCGGCTGTCATATTTTTCTGTCCTTGTTACCGTTTAGGTAAAATATTTGCTTCAAAGTTACCTTCTTACAAAATTACAAATAAATGATTTAGCATTTTTTTCTACCTCAACATTAATGAACTATAATAAATTAATAGTTACAACTTAACATTACTGTATTTATATGTTTAAAATAAAACAAAGGCCAATAGTGACAGTGACTTATTATAGAATTACTTATTGCTTTGGTCAAGCCGGAATTATTGAATTAATATTTTAACTGTACACATTCGTTAATGTAGTTTAAATGTTTTATTTGATAAAAATGTTGTATATAGATGATTATTACAGTATTTTTCATGACATAATAAATATTGTGCACTGTCATTACGAATAAAAATGTTATTCTTTACTTTGTAGTTAGATTATATCAGGAACCACATGGGAACGCACATTTTAATTTAAACGAAATAAGCCATTCAAAAGTAATTAGACTAACTCTAAGTAATCAGTCTGTAAAATAATACTGATATCAGTCGTCGTAGGCCTACATTGCATCCATCGATGTTAAATTAAATGAAGGAAGGTTTTTATGAATGAAGTAGTAAAATCCATCCGCGACTAAGAAGTTCGAGGTTTCACCACTTGGATCTCACGAATCAGCGCATATCTTGGCAATAAATTACCATGCAGGCATTTGCGCGGTCCAACATTGCGGCTACAGATTTAAAGATATCGATCTGAAACCAAAACTAAATTGAAACCAGATACATTTCTGACTAAAATCGCTTTTTAAAATTTCGATAACAGCTCTAGTTTTATTTTGGCACTAGTTTGAATATTGGGTAACTTCAATAACCTATAAAATCAAAATGAAGGAGAATTCGAAAATTCTAAAAAGCGATTTGAGTCAAAAATGTCTTTATCTTTAAATAGATGTTTCATTTATAATTTTACGACAGTAAATAAGGGCAGTATCTTGGACCGCGCAAAGCAGTTTTTACGCTTCCCAGAGCGGGTGTTTAGAGCCCTCACTGCATCCGCTCAATGGTTGCCCTCGACGTGGACACTGCCAGAGAAGTCTGGGTTGTCCATGTTGGATGCTAGTCAAGGTTCAGATGTTGTGTAGGAAAGATAACTGAGTGTCAGGCCTGTCTATTCGCTGAAAATCAGAACAACACTACGTGGTTCAAATTCTACGTAAAGCTGTAGGTCCTTTCGTTGCCCTGGCTTTTGGGCTATTAATAAATGGCTCTTACTGAGGAACAGTCAACTTTAGTTAGTAATAATGACTAGACTTGTTCATCAACATTCATCACACTCATCCGCCCCTTATATTCGCTCATATCTTGACGATCGGCGTCTTATGAATAAATAAAATGAATTATAATGACATTCAGAACTTCTGCCAGAAGTAAAGATAGAGCGAATTTATAGACTAGTTACCAAGCCGAGTGCGGAGTGTATTTACCTGTTGTTAGTTGAGGTGTTTACAGTGTTGAATCCTGTACTAAATAATGGAGCGGAGCAATGAAGTCATAATTGAGTTTTTTGATCTGTATGAACAAGAACATGTAATATGGAATCCCCTTAATGCAGACCACAAAGACCTGCATAAATTGTATGATGTATGGAAACGGATTCAAACGCGTTTCTCTATTGAATGTTCCATTAAAGAACGAAAAAAGAAAAAAGACAATCTCATGGTGACATACAGGAAACTTTTTGGAAAAATATAGAAAACAGTAAAGTAACTACAGACTTGTAACTACATAAAGCTGCAGGGCAAGCTATTAATTCCTCTTCACACATAATATAGTATAATTGCCGGAGTCAGAGAAGATAACGCAGTTCTGCCTGTCAGACGGGTAACGTCACATTACACCGGTAGGCGCAGCCGTCTGTCAAGGTCGCTCTCACCCTCAGCCGCTAGGAAATGGCGAGGGGTGTGGTCAGCCGAAGGTCTGCCGGTGTTGTACAAGACTAGTAAAGAGGAGCTTGGCCGAGTTGAATGTTCATACACGTACACAAAGTAATTGTTACGTCAACGCTACAGAGCGTAACACCTTAAGAGGGCTTTAAAAGCAAAGAAAATATAGAAGTAATGACACTGGTGAGAGAAGTTGGAACTACATCCAGTTTTTTTGGGCCGATAAAGTTTAATTTGCCGGAGAGAGTACAATATAGTTCCTTTAATCATTTCCTGTATAGTAAGTTTTCGTAGCATTTTCAACCGGAAACCCCAATTATCCCTCTCTCCCGCGTGCCTCCTCCTCAGTTGGATACACCTGACCATCTCTTTCTGAATGTATGTTGAGCAGAAAGGACAATTCTTTTCAACAATTGTCAATTTTCCAGTTAGTACCGGTATTGCTCCTGCATTTTATTTCTTAACATGTTCTTATGCCATTTTGTTTTTGTAAAAATAGTAATATTTGTTTAGAAAAGTAGACTTTTTACAGCGAAATCAAATTATTCACTGATTGGGGGTCTACTAAGATATTGAATTTCTACTTGAAACGTTTTACAAAATCATGATTCTTGTTAAAATATTCTTATTTTGAAAACGGTAAATTTAAAATGGCTAGGCATAGGCTTACTATACTATATTATATACGTATATTCAAGGATACGCTTTATTATAAACTACGTAAATTACGTTACAAAGTATGGTTTTTGTAAATATTCCTTAAAGCTGTTGAATTGTGCTCTTAATATTGGTATTACTATGGTTAAAAAAATAAAATGTATGATCACATTTATAGAATTATTGCATTCTTTAATTTAAATCAACTATTAAAAAAGTTAACATTAATTTAGCTTTACAATGATCGTGTAGCAAAAACATTTTAAAGAATTACTGGACTGAGGAGGTTGGTGCGACATAAGATCAACCTCGTCGCGCTATTAATCACTCTACTGCAAAATATCTGCATACTTTATCGTAAATTGCTTGATCACATGTTGAATATCATATCTTTAACTACAGCTTTGTCGCTTAAAGTTTTCTTCTGGCGCAAAAATAGAAAATTTCCTCGCATACTAACTTTTTCATGTCACAATGTGATAATTCTTAACTCTTTTTAAGTATGGAAATTTATACCATTGCATTCTGCAATTAAGGCAGATTCCGAATATATAAATATCATTGTACTTAATCTGTGTTATTGAAGGCTAGGAGCGAGTTAACAACTTCGCGCACCATTCGATGAGTTGGCTCATTTCCGCTGGGTCCATCATGGTGGTGGGGGAGGGCTGCCACAACGGCGCACTTTCGTGTACTCATACTTAGCGTTCCAGTTGTATTATTTACTTCGATGTACAATGCGCGTGTGATATCACCGCCGCCTTGTTGACAATCTAGATTTGAATACTGCCAAAACTTTCTTCCTAATTCATGAAAAATGTATTTGATACGAGAGTACGATTTTAGTGTCACTTAAATAACACAAATAACTTAGGTTTAAAGACATATTGTTTAGCGTTTGAGGTTATCGAGTTTGAAAGGGTAAAAAAAAAAAAAAATACTTTCTTATTAACTTGTTCGAAGTATTAAATGAGTCTTATAACAAACTAATTCCAATGGATCAAACTGTCATCCATCTACAAGAAATTATTATATTATTATTATTCTCAATAGAGTGACAGGTTAAAGACGACTCACGCGCAATTTTACCCTTAAAAACGTTCTCTTAAACACAAATATAACTACAAAAAGCAAAGTAGTTTAAGCAAAATATTTTTTAAGCATATTTTTTATCTTAAAGAATATAACATAGTGAACACTATACAATTAATTAGTTTGAAAATTATTGTTCACTTATTTTAAGTTGGACAGTAAATTAAAACTTAAGCCCGCCACACATTACCGAGCCGAGTGCCGAACCGAGCACTGATTGACAGCTCATCAGCTTTGGTCGGAGTTACTGCGGAATTTTGTCACAACTTTATCATTCCGTGCCGAGCGGCGAACCGAACATCGTTTCGTAACATTTTGGCTGAACCACAACTGTAGTTAAGTATATCGACTACAGATCACGTGCTCTAATTAAATTTTAAGTGATGTGTTGTTGTATTGTATTTTGTATAGTTTCACAATTTACACATGGCTAGTTCATAGAAAATAGCAGTAGCTGCATGCATTTAGCAAAAATTATGAAAATGAAAGGATGAAAAATATTGTTGCCAAAAAAATTGTCTGCAAAGAAGAAATCGTGGTACAGTATTATGCTGACTCTGAAGTTTCAGTATGTAAGCGGAATATATAATAATTTTACCCGCATGTCACCAAAAGAGATATAAATCCCACAAGAGAGTGGTTTTTTAACCCTAGATAAATAAATACAATGTATGTGAAATAAATTCACTGCACTTCATCGCTGAACTTATTACAATTACTATAAGCTAATTAAAACTACACTAAACTAATTACAACTAATAACAAATTGACTAATAAACAACACATACAGTAAACCATAAGTGCTACATCTAGATGATGCACTGATTTTTTATTGTTAGGGAAGGAAGTTACGGTACGATGTTACGAACCTGCCACTCACTACCGAGCGCGGAGCCGTAACATCCCTTATAGTTTGTATGATAGAACCTGTCTCCTGGACCCTCAGCTACCTGGGACTGGCCCGGGACACCCCCCAGCACTGAGTCACTTGCTGGCATCCCCACTAGGTGAACTAACTTTTTTTTCCCGGATCACAATTTTTGAATTTTTTTCAAATATTTGAAAAGTACATAAAAAAATAAGATTAACGATAGAAAACTCGATAAAAATTGAACAATATTGAGGTGGTCTGTTTATTTGTATAGTAACAGTATAATTGGTTTTGTGTAACGATATGATGATTAAATTACACAATCGTCATATCGTCACTCTTCTTTTCACTGCATTAGAAAGAAGGACGCTACATCGCTCCTATTAAATTTGCCTTCTGTGGTAGTTTTAGACAATTCTTTTGTGTGTTAGTTACATATAGTTTGCACGTAACTTGTCATTCATAGCATGACGTGGAAAGGACTTGGTATGTAGTTTTATGTGGGGAATTGTCACTAACCTAACCACGTGCTAACTACAAGAACAGTTGAAGCCACTTATCGGCTTGTTTGGTGCGGCTATGAACTAATTGCTACAGCACACGGCTGCACGCACAGAACGCTAGTGTGGCCGGTTGACCAGTGTTCTAGGTCCCATATTGAGTTGTGGTGGGGGAAACGGCGTTTAATGTCGTCGTTGTCAATTTGAGACGCAAGAGAGAGCTTCTACTTGTCGACACAGTAGACAGTCAGCTGTAGAGGAGCTGTCTGGCTTTTGGTTTGCTTATCTTGATATGCTTGTCAATTATTAGACCTACTGGACTTAATTTGTCTCGTCTATCTTATTTCTATGAATTTTAATTATAGTTAATTTATAGAACTAATGTACTTACAGAGACTGAAGAAACAGTTGACAAAATACTTGCAGCAAATATTTACAATTTGTTATTTATATATATTTACAATAAAAATGTGTTGTATTATTTACATCAATATCAGGATTATCTTAAAGCCTGAAAATAAAATGACACATGTCAACAAATAAAATGATATTTTGTAAATGAACAACTGAATTGGGTGTAAATAAGAACCAAATGATATTTAATGAATAATGACTGTATATATTAAAATTTAATGTGAAATGTCATGTTATAATTTCTCCTATAAATGACTTCCAATACAATTTTCTCTTTTGTCGCAGGAAATAATTGTGTGTAATACCGCAACAATTGTTTCAAAGATATAAGTAATAAATAGGCCTACTAGTCTAGACTAAATATCTGATTGCGTAATGAATAAATCAATAGAATGCAAGTATAATCATCAATTTATTCCTAGATTATTCATTTAAAACTTGTTCCGACTCAAATTGATTTCTACATTCTTCTTCACTATCTGTAGCAATAGTAATTATTTTCCTAAATTTACATTTTTATTTGTTTTTTAGACATGCAATTTGATATGTTTCACACCCTGGCATGTACACGTTTGTATTATATAATAGTTATGCAACTTTTTTCGTGCTGTTTACTTTATATTTATTGTTATTCTTGTTGTATAATTTGTAATGTTGTCAAATCAAATTGTTTTTTTGTTGTATTTTTCATTCATATTATTAATGATTCATTTTCTATATTTGTCATGTTGATTTCATTCACTTTTTTGTTCCATAACATACACCTTGGATTGGGCAAATAATATTTATAGTTACCTATCATATTCGACACAAAGCAAGTTTTCGTCAAACCACTGCAGCAATTGATTGGCTTCAAAAAACGATTTTTGTTCCAGATCACGAAAATTAGAGCTGGATATTGAGAGAGAGGTATCATCTGCGAAGAGTGACAGTTTAGTGGCTGAAGAGGATACAGAACGATTATTTATAAGTAAAAGAAATAGTACTGGCCCCAGGACGGAGCCTTGTGGTACACCCCTCACGATGGAGATCTAAGTAGAGGAGTAGTGACGCACTTGCCCAGCCTCATCCACCGCACTTATCGCCACAAACTGCCTCCTCTCTTGTAGGTATGAAGTCACCCAGTCCAAAGCCACTCCCCGAATACCCACATCGTTAATTTTTTTGTAGCAACAAGCTGTGATTGACCATATCAAACGCTTTGGTCAAATAAAAAAATATCCCAGCTGTGTAGTTCTTAGAGTCTAATTGTACTACTACATCATTAATGAAATTGAACATAGCCGTAGTTGTGGACCTCCTTTTCATAAAACCATGCTGGTTTTTTTTATATAATTTTATTTAGTTCCAGAAAGTTTCATAATCTTATCACCATTGCCTTTTCAAAGATATTTGAGAAAACAGACACCAGTGATATTAGTCTATAACTATTACACCTCATTGTGTTGCCTTTTTTATAAACAGGTCTGACCATTGATGTCTTCAAACTCTTTGGAAATGCTCCATGTCTAAATGAAAAGTTAATTAGGTGGCACAAGGGCTTTAGTAGGTGCAGTGATACTTTTTTAATAATAAAGGCAGGAATTTCATCAGATACCGATGACTTCTTATATTTCAAACTTTTTATAATGCTGTGTATTTCTGTCTCAGTTGTTGGAGGTAGAAAAAGAGAGTTTATACATGTTCCACCTGAGGTTATATTGGCAAATGGTCTGTTTTGATGCAATTTGTTATTGTTGCCAACACTTGAGAAGAAAGCACTAAAGGCCTCGCAAACATCTTTAGGATGAGTAATTTGTTAGCTATCAGTTTCTAGACTAATTTCTTGTAAGCATGCTTTGTTAGACTTTCTTTTCTTATTTATTATTTTCCAGACAGTTTTAGATCTGTTCTCAGATTTCTCAATTTTACGCAAAGTTTCATCTGACTTTGATTTCCGGATCATGCGTTTATATTGATTTTTTATCTTATTGTAATGTCGACGTAAATGATGAGTCGATTCAAGATTTTTTGTTTTCTTATATAGATAAAAAAGGAGTTCTTTAATTGCTTTAACATCATCTGTAAGTTTTATTTTCTTATGGTTGAATTTTTTAAACTTTTTAAGATTCTCTGGGAATGCCGCACTAAAATAGTATTTAACATTTGATATAAACATGTCATATTTAGTATCCAAATCTGAAGCAGCATACATGCTATCCCAGGTCTCCTTTGAGATCAGATAGTTAAATAATTGTGTATTTGAGTCAGAGTAAGATCTAACGTACTTTAATATATCTGTGGGTATCGGCTGCACATTATCAGTATTGAGTGTAACAGTTTGTGCATAGTGATCTGACAAGCTTGATACAACAACTATACCTTCAACGTCTTTAATATTTGTGAATACATGGTCTATGAGGCTTTGAGATCCCAGGGCCTCTTTGGTATAGTTACCGATGATGTTAAAAAGACCAAATGAAGCCATCAAAATGTTCAAAGGAAAGATCTATGTTCAGGTCACCCATAATAATGATCAGCTCGTGACGACTTACATACTTATTCAAGCACTCAGTGACGAGATCAAAAAAGGCGTCATGTTGAGGTGAAGGTGGTCTGTATAGTGCCATTAAAAAAATCTATTTTTCTCCAATTTTTAAAGAGACTGCTGATAGTTCACAGACCCCCTCCATAACAAACTCTCTACAATCGAGTGCTTCACACTTTACACTAGGCTTAGCCCATATGCCAGCACCACCTCCCTTTGAATGAGACCTACAGAAGGATGTTATACATTGGAACTCGTTTAGTGTGGAGTTAGTTACTTCATGGGATTTTAGGAAGTGTTCAGTAACACATATAAGATCTGGAGATTCTTCATCTATAAACACCTCAAACTCCTCAGTTTCATTTATTAGGCCTCTTATATTTTGTTGCCTCTCGAGATAATGTGTCCAAGGGACTCCGGGATGTTTTTTGGCTCCCCCTAAAAAATATTTGTTGGAAAAAGTACGGGTCATAGAGCTTCGATCTGAATTTTTATAAGGATGATGGATTGCGTGAGTAAAAACAGAGGGGGAGTCCAGATAAATGTTTTCTGACGAAGGCATAATTGAATTAATGGAATTATGGGATATCTTATGATCAAGTTGAATATTAAGGGTCCTGAGAATCAAGTTGGCTAAATGGTTCTTACCTCTAGAATTAAGATAAAGTCCATGACGTGTAAACAAAGAGCGTGGTAGGGAATCCAAAGAGATAAATGATACATGCTCGTGTCGACTAGCCAAGGAGCTTAAACCACTGTTTATGTGGGACACTCCTGAATTCAAATAAGGGCGATCGTGTCTGTGGGGCAAGCCAAACAACAGGCCTCTAAGACCCAACACCTCTCCAAGAAAGTTATCCAGCTCTTTATTAAAACTGTTACAGCGTCCGGTATCTTCAACATTATTTGTGCCACCAATAATCATTATCACATCATCATTACATAACTTAAGGAGATTTACACTTAGAATTATCTGCTGCATACGAGCATTAAGTTTGACAGTGCCCGAGACTTTGAATTTACTATTTAGCTTCTTACTCAAAATACCAGATAATGTGCACCCATGGCTATCACTGATAATTTCTATGTGCGCTATGCTTAGTCTCTCAGTGTTTTTAAAGGCAGGAGTGACCATAAATTTATTTTTTATTTTCGGAACCTTCTTACTCTTAGGAAGGAGTTTTTTTTATTGTTTTTGTGAGGTTTTGGAGAGAGTTTTAGGTTTTTCTGGAGGTATGATGCTATATGAAGGAGCTGTGTCAGAACTTTGGTGGTCAAGGGTAGAAAACCTATTGGATGTGCTTACATGTAAGGTACTTTGGATGGGTGATTTAACTATCATATTACACTTCTCGTGTTTGACCACTTTCCAACGATTACAATCTACTTTTCTTACAGTTAACGAAAGATCACTAGAGGTACTCTTAATTCTACTAACATTGGAAGTTTTACAAGTTTCGTTTGTTATGTCGTCAACAAACTGTGGTATCTTAACATGGTCATTTCTATCAGTGACTATGATACATTTTTTGAACCACCTTTCAAAGTCAATTGAGTTGTTGTTTGTTGAACAATAGAAGTACAATAACATTTTTGCATTAATAAGCACATTCAACACACACTCAAAAGCATTGTTTTGTTGATAACAAGTCATAGATTGAAAAGAAAAATTTAGGTTTATTGCTAGGGTTTTAGCAAACATTTCATTTGTATTATTTAAAAAGTCAAGATGATATGCTGTTTTTTTTTTTTTTTTTTTTTTTTGTAACATCACAAAACAAAAGACTCCAATGTGAGCCACCATCATGATCTAATTTTTCGTTAACAATGTTCACATTGACCTTAACATATGAACCTTTAATATTACTAACACAGAACAAAGCATATTTGAAGTTATGCAACTTGAGCTCCGAGAGCTGAATATTTATATCTCGGCTAGAACCCAACTTAAGGATCTCACTGACAGACGGCCCAATGATCAAAGTTTTGGACTGGGTGGCTAAGGAGTGATTGTCAAAGGAGGAGAAGTAGGTTTGCAGGATTGAGTCGTCAAACCATCTTCCAGTGCTCACATCCTCAGATACCCTACAATGTGACATTTCACTTTCTAATTTATTGGAAAGTAAATTATTCATTGCAAGGGCCTTGTCAAGTCTACTCACTAAAATGCTAGAGTTTTTCTCTAGCTGAGAGATTTTTTTCTTAAGAATATATGTTTCATTATGATTAGGTGTTAGCAATAAGTCAGACTCACTATTTGAATGATCGTCATAATTTAAACTAGCACCAAGTAATGAATTTTCTACATTTGATTTGCTAATTTGAGATTTTAGATCGGCAATTTTATGTTTTAATAACTCTACTTCACTAGTTAGTAACAGATTTTTCTCAATTACAGAGTCTTGTATTTGAAACGAATTATCAAGCTCTGCACGTTTTTCCTTTTTTAATGCTTCAAGGTAGGAATCTAATTCTAAATGTTTACAATACAATTCATAATTTTTCTGGATAAGACACTTATTTTTTTCATGCAAAGCACCTACAATTTTGAACAAATTAGACATTTTTTAAATCAAACAGCTAAAATCAATATCACTGTAATTACTCAAAAATGTATTAATAACTGAGGTTAGTTCAATCAAAACTCTTTCCGTATCAGCATCAAAGTTGACATTTTCAAACATATTAAGATCCATAATTAATAAAATATAATGAACATATACGTGGGCCCTTATAGTAGATTGAATATAAAATTATAAATACATAAGGGTGCATATATCCCCCCCCCCCTTAAAAGTCCAATCCACGGGTTATTGCGGCACCGAGATCCCAGAAGACAGGAAATGCTGTGTGTGCGCCGAGTGGTTTGGAAATATCCAGGGCTTCCTGGTTCCTGCAGATTAGTGACGGCTACCAATATGTTAAATTGTCGTGCGTATGGCGTCACAGTCTGATACGGTGTTGGTGGCGTGGGATTCAGCTGCGAGCAGGTCAATCTGCTGTTTTTAGGTTGGCAATAAGAATCAGCTGACCAGCGTGCAGCACAGAACGCGTGTGGCCGGTTGACCAGTGTTCTAGGTCCCATATTGAGTTGTGGTGGGGGTTCCCTCCAACCCTAAGGCGGGAATTGATGGATGAGTGAGTGATGTCGTCATTGTCGTCTGCTTTAGAGATCAGAATTGTTTTATGTAAATGTGTTAAATACAATATTTAAATAATTAACTGTTACAGTAAGTATTATAATCAATTAAATTCGTTTTGTTGTTTTTTGTAATTGTGTTAAATGCAATGATATTTAAATAATTAACTGTTACAGTAAGTATTATAATCAATTAATTTCTTATCACTATCTTTAAAGAATGTTAAACAAAACTATCATTATGAATATAACATAAAGTACTTATCTGTATTTACTCCTGTCAGTTATGTTTAAAGGCCTCAAACTCTAACTTTAATCAGAAAGTTTCAATTTAAATAAAGTTTATATTCCATAGTCTACAGACATTAAAAGTGTTTCATTTTGTAAATTATGGTGACAAACTCATTAAACACTGAATAGCAATAATTACAATACTGTTTTTGCTGTACCGTATTTTTTAATCTATCTATCGTCTTAAATATTTTAAATTTTATCGCTGTTATTGCCACATTATTTATTTAGTTGTGTTTATGTATAATGTGTCTACAAATTATTCAATGCAAGGATTCACATATATTGTAATTAATTAATTGACGTGGCCTATGCCATGGTATAAAACAATGGGCCCAGCAAATATGAGAATATTTTGCTCTTGGCATGTGCTAAAAGCTTGGAGGAAAAATATTATCTCAAAAATAAAAAATAAAGCCAAGCAAGAAGAAATGTATAAAGTTCTCAAAGTCTTGCTGTATGAAACTGATGTAAATACATTCCATTTAATCTTAGAACTTAGGCTTAAGCGGCCGGTGTCATAACTAGAATCTACAGTTTCCGGTGACAACCGCGTCAAGGTACTATTTACAATATTTACAAGATGACCAGTCGTTTCGCCCATACTATGGAATATAAACTTTATTTAAATTGAAACTTTCTGATTAAAGTTAGAGTTTGAGGCCTTTAAACATAACTGACAGGAGTAAATACAGATAAGTACTTTATGTTATATTCATAATGATAGTTTTGTTTAACATTCTTTAAAGATAGTGATAAGAAATTAATTGATTATAATACTTACTGTAACAGTTAATTATTTAAATATCATTGCATTTAACAAAATTACAAAAAACAACAAAACGAATTTAATTGATTATAATACTTACTGTAACAGTTAATTATTTAAATATTGTATTTAACACATTTACATAAAACAATTCTGATCTGTAAAGCAGACGACAATGACGACATCACTCACTCATCCATCAATTCCCGCCATAGGGTTGGAGGGAACCCCCACCACAACTCAATATGGGACCTAGAACACTGGTCAACCGGCCACACGCGTTCTGTGCTGCACGCTGGTCAGCTGATTCTTATTGCCAACCTAAAAACAGCAGATTGACCTGCTCGCAGCTGAATCCCACGCCACCAACACCGTATCAGACTGTGACGCCATACGCACGACAATTTAACATATTGGTAGCCGTCACTAATCTGCAGGAACCAGGAAGCCCTGGATATTTCCAAACCACTCGGCGCACACACAGCATTCATTTCCTGTCTTCTGGGATCTCGGTGCCGCAATAACCCGTGAATTGGACTTTTAAGGGGGGGGGGGATATATGCACCCTTATGTATTTATAATTTTATATTCAATCTACTATAAGGGCCCACGTATATGTTCATTATATTTTATTAATTATGGATCTTAATATGTTTGAAAATGTCAACTTTGATGCTGATACGGAAAGAGTTTTGATTGAACTAACCTCATTTATTAATACATTTTTGAGTAATTACACTGATATTGATTTTAGCTGTTTGATTTAAAAAATGTCTAATTTTTTAAAAATTGTAGGTGCTTTGCATGAAAAAAATAAGTGTCTTATCCAGAAAAATTATGAATTGTATTGTAAACATTTAGAATTAGATTCCTACCTTGAAGCATTAAAAAAGGAAAACCGTGCAGAGCTTGATAATTCGTTTCAAATACAAGACTCTGTAATTGAGAAAAATCTGTTACTAACTAGTGAAGTAGAGTTATTAAAACATAAAATTGCCGATCTAAAATCTCAAATTAGCAAATCAAATGTAGAAAATTCATTACTTGGTGCTAGTTTAAATTATGACGATCATTCAAATAGTGAGTCTGACTTATTGCTAACACCTAATCATAATGAAACATATATTCTTAAGAAAAAAATCTCTCAGCTAGAGAAAAACTCTAGCATTTTAGTGAGTAGACTTGACAAGGCCCTTGCAATGAATAATTTACTTTCCAATAAATTAGAAAGTGAAATGTCACATTGTAGGGTATATGAGGATGTGAGCACTGGAAGATGGTTTGACGACTCAATCCTGCAAACCTACTTCTCCTCCTTTGACAATCACTCCTTAGCCACCCAGTCCAAAACTTTGATCATTGGGCCGTCTGTCAGTGAGATCCTTAAGTTGGGTTCTAGCCGAGATATAAATATTCAGCTCTCGGAGCTCAAGTTGCATAACTTCAAATATGCTTTGTTCTGTGTTAGTAATAGTAAAGGTTCATATGTTAAGGTCAATGTGAACATTGTTAACGAAAAATTAGATCATGATGGTGGCTCACATTGGAGTCTTTTGTTTTGTGATGTTACAAAAAAAAAAAAAAAAAAAAACAGCATATCATCTTGACTCTTTAAATAATACAAATGAAATGTTTGCTAAAACCCTAGCAATAAACCTAAATTTTTCTTTTCAATCTATGACTTGTTATCAACAAAACAATGCTTTTGAGTGTGTGTTGAATGTGCTTATTAATGCAAAAATGTTATTGTACTTCTATTGTTCAACAAACAACAACTCAATTGACTTTGAAAGGTGGTTCAAAAAATGTATCATAGTCACTGATAGAAATGACCATGTTAAGATACCACAGTTTGTTGACGACATAACAAACGAAACTTGTAAAACTTCCAATGTTAGTAGAATTAAGAGTACCTCTAGTGATCTTTCGTTAACTGTAAGAAAAGTAGATTGTAATCGTTGGAAAGTGGTCAAACACGAGAAGTGTAATATGATAGTTAAATCACCCATCCAAAGTACCTTACATGTAAGCACATCCAATAGGTTTTCTACCCTTGACCACCAAAGTTCTGACACAGCTCCTTCATATAGCATCATACCTCCAGAAAAACCTAAAACTCTCTCCAAAACCTCACAAAAACAATAAAAAAAACTCCTTCCTAAGAGTAAGAAGGTTCCGAAAATAAAAAATAAATTTATGGTCACTCCTGCCTTTAAAAACACTGAGAGACTAAGCATAGCGCACATAGAAATTATCAGTGATAGCCATGGGTGCACATTATCTGGTATTTTGAGTAAGAAGCTAAATAGTAAATTCAAAGTCTCGGGCACTGTCAAACTTAATGCTCGTATGCAGCAGATAATTCTAAGTGTAAATCTCCTTAAGTTATGTAATGATGATGTGATAATGATTATTGGTGGCACAAATAATGTTGAAGATACCGGACGCTGTAACAGTTTTAATAAAGAGCTGGATAACTTTCTTGGAGAGGTGTTGGGTCTTAGAGGCCTGTTGTTTGGCTTGCCCCACAGACACGATCGCCCTTATTTGAATTCAGGAGTGTCCCACATAAACAGTGGTTTAAGCTCCTTGGCTAGTCGACACGAGCATGTATCATTTATCTCTTTGGATTCCCTACCACGCTCTTTGTTTACACGTCATGGACTTTATCTTAATTCTAGAGGTAAGAACCATTTAGCCAACTTGATTCTCAGGACCCTTAATATTCAACTTGATCATAAGATATCCCATAATTCCATTAATTCAATTATGCCTTCGTCAGAAAACATTTATCTGGACTCCCCCTCTGTTTTTACTCACGCAATCCATCATCCTTATAAAAATTCAGATCGAAGCTCTATGACCCGTACTTTTTCCAACAAATATTTTTTAGGGGGAGCCAAAAAACATCCCGGAGTCCCTTGGACACATTATCTCGAGAGGCAACAAAATATAAGAGGCCTAATAAATGAAACTGAGGAGTTTGAGGTGTTTATAGATGAAGAATCTCCAGATCTTATATGTGTTACTGAACACTTCCTAAAATCCCATGAAGTAACTAACTCCACACTAAACGAGTTCCAATGTATAACATCCTTCTGTAGGTCTCATTCAAAGGGAGGTGGTGCTGGCATATGGGCTAAGCCTAGTGTAAAGTGTGAAGCACTCGATTGTAGAGAGTTTGTTATGGAGGGGGTCTGTGAACTATCAGCAGTCTCTTTAAAAATTGGAGAAAAATAGATTTTTTTAATGGCACTATACAGACCACCTTCACCTCAACATGACGCCTTTTTTGATCTCGTCACTGAGTGCTTGAATAAGTATGTAAGTCGTCACGAGCTGATCATTATTATGGGTGACCTGAACATAGATCTTTCCTTTGAACATTTTGATGGCTTCATTTGGTCTTTTTAACATCATCGGTAACTATACCAAAGAGGCCCTGGGATCTCAAAGCCTCATAGACCATGTATTCACAAATATTAAAGACGTTGAAGGTATAGTTGTTGTATCAGGCTTGTCAGATCACTATGCACAAACTGTTACACTCAATACTGATAATGTGCAGCCGATACCCACAGATATATTAAAGTACGTTAGATCTTACTCTGACTCAAATACACAATTATTTAAGTATCTGATCTCAAAGGAGACCTGGGATAGCATGTATGCTGCTTCAGATTTGGATACTAAATATGACACGTTTATATCAAATGTTAAATACTATTTTAGTGCGGCATTCCCAGAGAATCTTAAAAAGTTTAAAAAATTCAACCATAAGAAAATAAAACTTACAGATGATGTTAAAGCAATTAAAGAACTCCTTTTTTATCTATATAAGAAAACAAAAAATCTTGAATCGACTCATCATTTACGTCGACATTACAATAAGATAAAAAATCAATATAAACGCATGATCCGGAAATCAAAGTCAGATGAAACTTTGCGTAAAATTGAGAAATCTGAGAACAGATCTAAAACTGTCTGGAAAATAATAAATAAGAAAAGAAAGTCTAACAAAGCATGCTTACAAGAAATTAGTCTAGAAACTGATAGCTAACAAATTACTCATCCTAAAGATGTTTGCGAGGCCTTTAGTGCTTTCTTCTCAAGTGTTGGCAACAATAACAAATTGCATCAAAACAGACCATTTGCCAATATAACCTCAGGTGGAACATGTATAAACTCTCTTTTTCTACCTCCAACAACTGAGACAGAAATACACAGCATTATAAAAAGTTTGAAATATAAGAAGTCATCGGTATCTGATGAAATTCCTGCCTTTATTATTAAAAAAGTATCACTGCACCTACTAAAGCCCTTGTGCCACCTAATTAACTTTTCATTTAGACATGGAGCATTTCCAAAGAGTTTGAAGACATCAATGGTCAGACCTGTTTATAAAAAAGGCAACACAATGAGGTGTAATAGTTATAGACTAATATCACTGGTGTCTGTTTTCTCAAATATCTTTGAAAAGGCAATGGTGATAAGATTATGAAACTTTCTGGAACTAAATAAAATTATATAAAAAAAACCAGCATGGTTTTATGAAAAGGAGGTCCACAACTACGGCTATGTTCAATTTCATTAATGATGTAGTAGTACAATTAGACTCTAAGAACTACACAGCTGGGATATTTTTTTATTTGACCAAAGCGTTTGATATGGTCAATCACAGCTTGTTGCTACAAAAAAATTAACGATGTGGGTATTCGGGGAGTGGCTTTGGACTGGGTGACTTCATACCTACAAGAGAGGAGGCAGTTTGTGGCGATAAGTGCGGTGGATGAGGCTGGGCAAGTGCGTCACTACTTCTCTACTTAGATCTCCATCGTGAGGGGTGTACCACAAGGCTCCGTCCTGGGTCCAGTACTATTTCTTTTACTTATAAATAATCTTCCTGTATCCTCTTCAGCCACTAAACTGTCACTCTTCGCAGATGATACCTCTCTCTCAATATCCAGCTCTAATTTTCGTGATCTGGAACAAAAATCGTTTTTTGAAGCCAATCAATTGCTGCAGAGGTTTGACGAAAACTTGCTTTGTGTCAATCCGAAAAGACACAACTGGTGAACTTTTGCCTAACAGAGAGATCTAGGCGTGATTTCAACGTTCTTATAGACGAAACCATAGTTTACCCTAGCAGTAGTGTCAAGTTTTTGGGATTGGTATTGGACGAGAGACTTAATTTTCACAACCATATTGAATATGTATCCAAGAAAGTTAGTTCTGGAATATTTGTGTTGCGTAGCCTTAAAAATTATGTAAACAGTGAAGACCTATTGGCAATATAATATGGGCTGATATATCCCCACTTAGCATATGCTGTCCCTATTTGGGGTCACGAGAGTAAACAAACTCTATTCCTCTTTAAACTCCAAGAGCGGGCTGTGAGGACTATTTATAACATGAACAGACGCCAATCGTGCAAAGAAATCTTTTGAAGTACATGAATATTGACTTTACCATCCATTTACATCCTAGAATCGTTGACATTTGTCAGTCAACACTTTTCAAAATTTAACTTTTCACATAAAACTTCTTATCCTCTCCGTAATCAGAATATACTACCAAACCCCAAACACAACACATATTTTTTCAAAAACCATACAGTATATAATGGGATTTGTTTTTTCAATAGACTTCCACTCTCTCTTAGGCTGGAGTCAGACACATCAAAATTTAGAAAACGTCTAAAAGGCCATTTGGTAAATCTTGCCTGTTACAGCGTTCGTGAGTTTTTGTCAGGAAGGTGACATAGGATTGTCATATCATATAGGTTAAGTGATGTCTCATATTAAATGTTACGAGCTATGCTGTTTAATTTTAGTTAATAGTAGTATGACTTGGCTAATGCAAATTATTATTGTTAATTTGGTCCAATAAAGATTTAGATTTTTTTTATTTTGACTCTTTTTGCCAGGTTGATGCAGCATACCTTGACTACAGCAACGTTTTTGAAAAAGTTGGCCACAATATTCTTGCTACAAAGATTGATATATTTGGACCTCTTCTCTCGTGGATCGACAGCTATCTTAGAAATAGACTCTCTATTGTTAGATTTGCCAATGAATTTTCTGCGCCTCTTGATGCGAGTCCCTCAGGGTTCCTTGCTTGGTTCCTGTTTAATATCTTCATCAACGAAATTAGAGATAAGAATAAGAAGAATATATTTATTGATGTTTGAACAATAAAATTGTTATAGCAAAAGTCAGTAATACAAATGTATAAACATTATGCATTGAATTATAATTAAAATAAATAGGTTAAAATATTATGAATTAAAATGTATCAACAGTATAACAATACTTTAAAATGTTTCTTTCAGTCACACAGACATTCTAAACAATAAGCTGCTGCAATCATAAAACTTTTTCACATGGCACACTTACTCTCTTACCCATGACACCAGGCCTTGCAAAAAAATTACATTTTATTTTCAAAAAGGATCATCCCAGCGACTCATCATGAACTCGTCAATCGAATAACATGCTCTAGACACCAAAAGGCGTTTCAAACGAGCCTTAAAGCGTGTTTCGTTATTGATGAAGAGTCATCTTTAACTCTTCAGGAAGCTTGTTGATCAATCTGACGCCTACCTGAGAAGGAAGTCGTTCAATGATTCTAACTGCTTTTTTTAAGCCTAAGTATTCGTTCCATTTTTTGTTTTGAGCATCCACCCCACAATCTTATACCATAGGCTAAATGTGGATAGACAAGGCCGAAGTACGCCATTCTTAAGACTTCAGCTGTGCAGGTATTAGCTAGGTTACGCAGAGCATAAATACCTGAAGTAACCTTCAAGCAAATGCTGACAACATGATCTTCCCAGGTCAGTCCTTTGTCTAGGTGCATTCCTAGAAATTTAGTAGATTCTGTTTCCTCTAAAAGCTCATTTTCAAGCATAACAACAGGATATTGTGAAGTATCATGTTGTCTTATGCTAAATTTGATAAAATTTTATTTGGAATAGTTTGTTTTTAAATTAATATCAGAAAATACATGCTGAATACATGAATTTGATTCAATGAAAGATGTTATTTCTAGTTCTTAAATGGTTTTTTCCTTAAAACAAAGAGTTGTATCGTCCGCATATTGAACGATAAGTCCTTTTTGGACTGTTGAGTTCAGCTTGTTGTCGTAAACTAAAAACAGAATAGGCACAAGAATCGATCCCTGAGGGACGCCATAGGTAATTTTAATTTTTTTTAGAAAGAATGCTCGATATCTCAACACACTGGTCTATATTCTCTAGATAGGAGACAAGCCACTTGAGTGGCAAACCTCGAACGCCACAGGACTCCAATCGGTGAACCAATGTCTCATTATGCACACAATCGAAGGCCTTGGAGAGGTCAAGAAAAATGCTCAAGACTTGTCTCGCCTCTCCAAACCATCGACAACTGAATCTAACAAATTGTTTACAGCATCAATAGTGGATTTGTTTTTCCTGAAACCGAATTGTTCCGGTCCCAGTATGTTTTTTCAAAAATTTTACTGAAACTGGGAAGGATAGAAATTGGACGATAATTGTTTGTTTTGTGCGGATCGCCCTTTTTGAAAATCGGTACCACCTTTGCTGTTTTTAAGAGGTGAGGAAATTTTCCTGTTTGAAATGATAGATTTATTAGTTTGGTGAGTGGTTTAACCAGGTGTTTGCTGCACTGTTTAAGCAGCCACATTAACACACCATTAACGTCACAGGATTTTTTAGAGCTGAGTCCCTGCATGACGTGAGCTACCTACCCCTCAGTCGAATGGTAACGAATCCAACCTCCTACTGTTCGCAGATGACATCAAGCTTTTTGTCACAATCATGAATGAAGATGATGGTAAAGTAATGCAGAGATCACTGATATAATTATGGCTTGGTGTGATACCAATGAAATGAGCCTTAATATTGAAAAATGCAAAATATTATCCTTTTCGAGACGAGCATCTACTATCACCAAAGACTACAAACTAGATGGCGTTTCTCTTGACAGATGCAGAATGATTAAGAATCTGGGCTATATTGGATTTCCACTCTTACCCCAGAAAATCAAATAAATGAAATCTACAATAGAGCCTGTAAGATTCTAGGCCTAATAAACCCGAGTCTCTAAAACTGGATTATCTGTTGCAGCTATTATTGTGTTGTATAAAACACTTCTGCGGCCTATCTTAGAGTATGCTTCAATTGTCTGGAAACCCCATCAGGAATGTTATACTAGTAGGCTGCAGAGGATTCAGCGAAGATTTGTGAGAGTTGTCGGTGTTATGCTGATGTTCCGTTGAAGAGTTGGAAACTTAACTTGAATTATCTACATTAACCAAGAGAAGACATCTAGCTGTCCTCATCTTTTTGTTCTAATTGATTAATGGCAGGATGAGCTGTGGGGATCTTCTTGGGCAAATTAATTTTCGATTGCTGGGGTCTACAAGATCAATTGATCTGTTTTGTTACCAGCAGTGCAGGACCAACTACTTAGCCTAAATTCCACTCATCCACTAATTATTCCAAGTAATAAATATTTATATACATTAGTTATTTCCTTATCATTTGTTAGTACTAATCTTATGTATTATTTGTAATTTGATTGTTAAATTAGGCCTAGTTGTTGATGATTCTGTATCAATTTTATTGTTATTGTTTTGCATAGTTATTTTTGATATGCATACATCAATATATATAATTTATATATATATATATTTTTTTTTATACATTATTGTTGATCTGTGTAAAAATCATTTAGTTTTTGTTATATCGTTTTAAGAGCCTTGGTTTTGTTGTGATGTCTAAACAGACCCGAGTTGTTGTCGATTCTGAATAAATAACTTGGTTATCGTGGTTAGTTTTAAGAGCTGTAATTTTTTCTTGTGATTTATGATTGTTACGTTGAAAGTTTGTTCCTAGGCTATTCTTGAGAATATCTTAATGATAAGAATTCTAGTATTTCTGATTGTAAATAATAATTAAGCCATCTTTGTAAAACATTTCTTGTAAAAGTGGCACTGTCATTGATAAATAAATAAATAATTATTGTTGTTCTTTTATTTTCAACTGTATTTAATAATTAATTGTTTTTATTAGAGTATGCTGATTGTTGATTGTGTAGACGGATTGATTAATTTAACATTTGTATGAGCTTGATACAGAAATAGTATTTTGATAACTATAAGGACAACTGTTTACAAAAATGCTTGACTATACTCTCTATGAGGATTATACTTAGATATATTGGAATATTTTTCCAGTAATTTGATTAGTTAGTTTGGTTTGCCAATAATACTGGGCCACAAAACAGCTGATAATTAGAAACACAACGTATAACATTGGATGAGAAATCTATCGGTAAGTATATTATTTTAGTTCGGAAGAATCTTAGATGCATTGGTTCCAAAGTAACTATCTGATTTAATTATATTTTAAATACATTTCAGTTTAGTACCTGTAATTAGAGGGGATAAGTAATTGGGTATTTCAATTTAGTACGTGTAATTAGAGGGGATACGTCATGGAGTATTTCAATTTAATACCTGTAATTAGAGGGGATAAGTAATTGGGTATTTCAATTTAGTACCTGTAATTAGAGGGGATAATTAATTGGGTATTTCAATTTAGTACCTGTAATTAGAGGGGATACGTCATGGGGTGTTTCAGTTTAGTACCTGTAATTAAAGGGGATACGTCATGGGGTGTTTCAGTTTAGTACCTGTAATTAGAGGGGATAAGTAATTGGGTATTTCAATTTAGTACCTGTAATTAGAGGGGATAATTAATTGGGTATTTCAGTTTAGTACCTGTAATTAGAGGGGATAATTAATTGGGTATTTCAATTTAGTACCTGTAATTAGAGGGGATACGTCATGGGGTGTTTCAGTTTAGTACCTGTAATTAAAGGGGATACGTCATGGGGTATTTCAGTTTAGTACCTGTAATTAGAGGGGATAAGTAATTGGGTATTTCAATTTAGTACCTGTAATTAGAGGGGATACGTCATGGGGTGTTTCAGTTTAGTACCTGTAATTAGAGGGGATACGTCATGGGGTATTTCAATTTAATACCTGTAATTAGAGGGGATAAGTCATTGGGTATTTCAATTTAGTACGTGTAATTAGAGGGGATACGTCGTGGGGTATTTCAGTTTAGTACCTGTAATTAGAGGAGATACGTCAAGGGGTATTTCAATTTAGTACGTGTAATTAGAGGGGATACGTCATGGGGTATTTCAGTTTAGTACCTGTAATTAGAGGGGATTCTTCTTGGGGTATTTCAGTTTAGTACCTGTAACTAGAGGTGATACGTCATGAACTATTTCAATTTAGTACCTGTAATTAGAGGGGATACGTCATGAACTATTTCAATTTAGTACCTGTAATTAGAGGGGATACGTCATGAACTATTTCAATTTAGTACCTGTAATTAGAGGGGATACGTCATGAGCTATTTCAATTTAGTACCTGTAATTAGAGGGGATACGTCATGAACTATTTCAATTTAGTACCTGTAATTAGAGGGGATACGTCATGGGGTATTTCAGTTTAGTACCTGTAATTAGAGGGGATACGTCATGGGGTATTTCAGTTTAGTACCTGTAATTAGAGGGGATACGTCATGGGGTATTTCAGTTTAGTACCTGTAATTAGAGGGGATACGTCATGGGGTATTTCAGTTTAGTACCTGTAATTAGAGGGGATACGTCATGGGGTATTTCAGTTGGCAAGTAGGTTGTCGTTATATTCTTATTGTAGAATGATTAAAATCTTTCTGTTTACTATTAGAAGGTATTTAATAAAGGAAGACTAAAATAATCTTAATTGTATAAGAAGTTAACACACTCACTTTCTGTAAATAAGTTATTTAAAAGCGTAGGTAAATAGTTTCTCATCGTATTTTTTATAAAATTATGTTTGTAATTGTTTTAAGTGTTGTGTATTGTCGATTCCTTCCAATGTGGGTTCGGAGTCTGTCGGTGAGGTGTTACTTGGCGTTATCAGACTAAATGAGTGTGAATCCTCAACGCTCTTGGGCCTCATGTTCGATAATGACCTCACTTTGTCTGGTCATGTAAGTGCTGTTTGTCGGCGGGCCCTTAGTCGACTGAGAATGTTATACAAACATAGGTACTTGTTTCCTAGAGACAAAGCTTCGCCTTGTCCAGGCTCTTGTGCTCACTGTGATCGATTACTGCCTCCCTGTGTATGGCAATATTGTGTCTAAAGGGGATTTAGACAAATTACAGAGAGTGCAAAATATGTGTATCAGGTATGTATGTGGACTAAGAAGGTTGACCATGTTTCGGAGGCGCGACGATCACTGGGTTTGCTGACTGTAACTGATACTTGTACTCTGCGCTCCTTATGCCTACTTTATAGAATCCTTACCACTGGCAGGCCGGGATATTTGAGGGAAAAACTAAAAAACAGGTCTCAGATCCGATCTCGCAGCACTAGATAGGATCAAGTTTTGGAGATGCCTCGCGTTCGCCGTGAATGTGAGAGAAAAAGATTTGCGTACTTTGCTCCAAAATTATTTAATGAATTTTCCTCCAGTTTAACAGGCCAGGGTGTATCTGAAACTACATATAAAAACAATGTATATAAATATTTAATGTATAATACAAGCTGATACATCCATATATAAGTGTACTGTATACGTAACTTTGTGTTTTAATTATGAATAATTGAAATTAGCTTTTAATTTTTTAAATAATTGTAATATGACTTGAGTTGTTTTGTAAACTAGCATTGTTTGTTGAAAACCGCTCCAAAATAAAGACCTTATTTATTTATTTAAAAATAGTAATTTGGAGTTGTAGGTGACAAGAAGCTACAGTTCTCGTTACATATGGGATAGCTGTAAGAAAATATTTGAAATACTGTACTAAATATAACTCAATGATATCTCACATTGTCCAAATATGGTTCCACGTGTGATCGACATGTTTAGCCAGCCAAACTGGGACAAACCAAACTAAACTAATTTTGGTGGTTACATAGACGCAGCCCACCCCAAACAACACACAGGTACCAAAGTCAATTACAAAGTAGTCTATGGTGTATTGTGTACTTGTTCTTGCTGTCATTAAACTTGGTTTGGCGTATTTTAAAATCAAGACTAACATTCCTAAAATATCTTGTTTATACTATACAAAACTTGCAGTTTTTATGTATCTAAAATGTTTAGTAAATTACCATATAATATCAGAGATTTAACTAACAAATCTCATTTCAGCCGAAAACTGTGTTAGTAGCTATTTACTATACCAAATATTGAAACAATGTTTTTCAACATATTAGTTTGAAATTTGTTTTCATCAAATTAGTTGATTCAGTTCTCCTTTAATTTATTATTATTATTATGATAATTTTGTTCTAGGCATACACACATATTTTAGCTAATATATTTACTTGTTATGAAATGTAACTCATGTTATGTTTTTGTAACTGTAATATATGAATTTGGATAGATTTTGTTTTTATTTTATGTCTTAACTACTGCTTTAGGTGCGTGTCATTAAAATATCAGTTCGTCCGATTAGGCTTTGTCTGGGAGGACAATAATAAAAATAAAATTAAAAAAAATAAAAATATTTCATGCAGAGATAAAATTTATTTCTGCATGAAATATTTTTACTTTTATTTATTTATGCGCTGTTTTTGGATTATTCTTCTAGTTTTTTGTGTATTTTTTTAGTTAAATTTGAGATATATGTGTAATGTGATTTGATATTGTGGTTTATGTATCAATTAAATAAAGTTCTATTTTATTCATTAAAGTATCCACCTGAAGAGCCGGTTATTGAAATTATACAAAAACTCCTTAAACTCAAGAAATACAGTTCTATTCTATTCAATAAAGTATCTACCTGAATGGCCCGTTATTGAAATTATATTAAAACTGCTTAAAATCTAGAAATAAAGTTATTTTCTATTCATGAAAGTATATCAACTTGAAGTGCCAGTATTGAAATTATGTAAAACTGCTTAAAATCTGTAAGATAGCTTTTATTCCGACAATATTAACTAATATAAAGGGTTTCTTATTAGATAATGCCATGTCTAGTATACAAATACACATGACTGAAGCCAAATCCGTGAAGTTACACAATTGTACTAATGTTCCTAAACAACAACAAAGCTTTGTCACGTGTCTTGGTTGTGGGGGAGACTATTAAAGTTCAATCTCCCCTAGGCCATGACTAATTACGTGCCTAAGAACAAAACCTATTTGCTGTACATCGATCTTCTCCACAAGTAGGGGCACAGTCTTTGTCACGTGTCTTGGTTGTGGGGGAGACTATTAAAGTTCAATCTCCACTAGGCCACGACTAATTACGTACCTAAGAACAAAACCTATTTGCTGTACATCGATCTTCTCCACAAGTAGGGGCACAGTCTTTGTCACGTGTCTTGGTTGTGGGGGAGACTATTAAAGTTCAATCTCCACTAGGCCACGACTAATTACGTACCTAAGAACAAAACCTATTTGCTGTACATCGATCTTCTCCACAAGTAGGGGCACAGTCTTTGTCACGTGTCTTGGTTGTGGGGGAGACTATTAAAGTTCAATCTCCACTAGGCCACGACTAATTACGTACCTAAGAACAAAACCTATTTGCTGTACATCGATCTTCTCCAAAAGTAGGGGCACAGTCTTTATCACGTGTCTTGGTTGTGGGGGAGACTAGTAAAGTTCAATCTCCACTAGGCCACGACTAATTACGTACCTAAGAACAAAACCTATTTGCTGTACATCGATCTTCTCCAAAAGTAGGGGCACAGTCTTTATCACGTGTCTTGGTTGTGGGGGAGATTATTAAAGTTCAATCTCCCCTAGGCCACAACTAATTAAGTACCTAAGAACAAAACCTATTTGCTGTACATCGATCTTCTCCACAAGTAGGGGCACAGTATTTGTGTATTTGTGTAATTAACTCATTTACAGACTTTAGATTACGATAATATATTATTTTTTTTTATTCTTAATATTTTAAATAAAAATTATTGTATCTTCAACTCAGTTGAACCTTAGAAGAAACGAACTGTTTCCCTTAAAGAATCCAAACTTTGTATTGCGTTAGTACAGTCGATAGTATGCATAAGGAGTGAGCTCCATTCATTTGGTCTTTCAAGTTAGCTAAAGTCAATTTAACGGATTCGTGATATAAAAACTAATCTTTATGTATTCCTATGGTTCCTGAACGTTAAACAGAACTCATATTTTATTTTGTGTTAATCTTACAAACTGTCCAAATGTAAGATGTAATACGGCATATACTTCCATGGTCGGTTTTCATCTGTAATTCTTGTTCCTCTTCGTGAACTCCAATCTACTCTGGATGAACTCTCCTGCATGTATAATGCTATGGGTTATACCAATGGGCCTCCAGTCTTATTCTAGAAGGTGAGAAACATTTTTTCATTAATGGGGCTATAGAGATCCTATCAAGATTTGACTCATGAAGGATTTCACTATTCATTAAAGCATAAATAGCTTGCAAAGAAAATTAAAGATGAATATCTAATGAACGGAAATTAATTTTCTTTGAACGTTTCAAATTACGATAAAATGTAATGGGTTTCACAAAGTAATATAAGCTGTGTTTATGTTATTCTGTAATACATTGCAAAGAATGGCAAATAAATGTTAAGCATTTTTTCTACTAAGGAAATATTATAAATGTTATTACGAACATTTTAACAACATTTAAAATATTCAATTTCAAAGTTCTAAAAGTGTTGGGTACCTAAGACCATCACTCACCAGCTGCGTCTACTAATATGCAAAACATAAATGTCAAATAAATGTTAAGAATTTTTTAGGAAATATTATAAATGTTATTACGAAACGTTTTAACGACATTTAAACAAATCTAAAGAGTTTGGGTACGTAATACCATCGGCAACCAGCTGCGTCTAGGTTATTCCGTAAAACATAAATGGAAAAGAACTGTTACCAACTTTTTTCTTCTAAGGACATATCATAAATGTTATTACGAAACTTACTAACGACATTTAAATCATTGACTTTCAAATTTATAAAGATGATGGGTACGTAATACCATCGTCAATCAAGAATATAAAACAAATATTAATGCATTTGGACTAAACTTCATTGTGTGTGCACTTAGAAAAATCATTAATTCCACTTGTTATACAGGTCTCTATTAAAATCGAATCATGTTTATAAGGACTTTATGAAATATTTAATGTTTTTATATAATTCACCACCTCAGCTTGCTCTTTGCATAAATTAACTCGTTGTACATTAAATTGACTTTTTCGTATAACGAAACGATTAAACAAGTTAAGCTAACAAATTATAATCTATATAATGTTCTATATTTTTTATGCTTTTTTACTCTTTTACATATTTTCCATTCTATAAATGATTCTCAATGTTTACTTATGATTTGTTTTCTTGGAGCTGTTTTCGGGAAAAGTATCAATATGAAGAGAAACAGAAAAATTAATGTTTTTAAACATAGCATTGGGTACTCAAATATTGTCAAAATGTCATCCCGAATATTTTGCACGTAAATGCCTCCAAAGTGATGTTGGGTAAGGTTATGTTTTGTGTGGTATCGATAGGTCATGTTTCATAATATTGTGATAGGTTTGGTTTTGTTAAGTCAGGTTAGGTTATGTTTAGGGTTAGATCGATTTTATATTATATAGATTAGAAAACTATTTCCAGTTTTTCTATAACTGATACAAATAAAATAAAGTGATAAATCCATTCGCTGAAAAATAAAAATAAAGCCGTAAATCAAACTAAATCTTACAAGGATGAAGATCTTACAAAAGATCAATGATTTTAGAAGAAACTGAAAGTTAGGTAAAAATTACTGCAGTGTAATTAGATCACTGCCTTTAACGGTGCACCGATATTGCGCACCAACCTTTAATCCCCATAAAAGTTCCTCAACCTCCTCGCCACTATTGCGCACTTTATCCAAGCAGGTACCTCAGTACTCAGCTTCCACCGTAATAGCTCTAGAATTTGTCACTTATGCCTTTCCTACGCTCCATACAGGTTCAATTTTAGCATCTTTGCTAACGATGCTTCTCAGGACATAAGAAAAGCCACTGTTTGTCAATATGTATACGACACTTCCCTAGGTGTTGTGGCTGATAATAAGGCTAATTTGGAGATCACAATTTTTGAGGAAGCTAATTCCTTGCTTCAGTGGTTTGATAACAATTTTCTGAAAATAAATCCGCATGAAACTTAAATCATTGAATTCAAAATAAGAAACAAAATGAGGCAGAATGGTTTGTAATGTCTGATTGGTGACATGGACATTGACTAGAAAAGTGTGACTAAATTTTTAGGAGTGTTCATTGATGACAGACTGACATTTGAATATCACATTGAGGCAAGGTTCAGGAAACTTAGTTCAGGCATTTTCGTTCTGAAACGCTTGTCAACATTCATGGACCGAAAAGTGTTGCTAGCGGCTTATTACGGTATGATTTTTCCTTTCCTGGCTTATGCTGTAGAATTGTGGGGACATGAGTGCAGTAGGACCAATTTAATTTTTAGATTACAGAAGAAAGCCATAAGGACAATATTAAAAAAAACCTAGAAATTTTTCCTGCAAACCCCTTTTTAGAGAACACGGAATTTTGAATTTTCCATTCTTAACTGCATTACTTTTTTCAATAGCAAAAATAGAACTTTTGAATTAAACAGATCACAGTTTCCATATACCTTTCACAAATACCAAGCAGTAATTCTCCCACACAAGAGTTCTTTTTTCCAAAGCCATATGACTTTCAATTCAATTAAATTCCTTAGTTTACCACCAAATTCCATTCAATCAATTGCTGACACACCCAGATTTAAGAAAAAAAGTTAAAGAGCTCCTTGTGTGTCGTGGCTATTACAGTGTGAGGGAATACCTTACGGATAACATACAAGATGTTTAGTGTTTATTTTTGATAATTTGGAGTTACAGATAAGTTACTATTATGATAAGATTTGACTAGATTATAAGATGGTGATATCAATTAATACTACTTGTAGGTAGACAGTTCCTTTGATTAATAGTATTTTGTATTGAGGATTGTACAGTTTATATATATGATGCTATTATGCAACTCTGTATGTTGTCAACCAATAAAGATATTTTGATTTGATTTGAACATCAACGTCTTGCCTCAACTGTTAACTCTTCCTTGGCTTCTTGCGAGATGACGAATAGAGCCCGTATTCTGTTTTGGCTCGTATTTTCACCCCTCACTGCTTACACTACAATAACGAGCATGAGTATGAGCTTGCACAATACTTTCTGTTGAAAACAGAACAAACATTCGTCTGCACACTCTTATATATAATAATAAAGTACAATGTTGGGGAATAATAGATAACATATTTTAATTAGTCTTTTAACATAAATGTTGTTTATAGTTTATTTAAATATGATGACATTTTGTCATGGGTCAACAGATAAACCTTATTGAGGAACTGTGGTGATTATTATAATGTGAAACCAAAATATAAATCAGTGAATTATTTTGGTTTCAAACAAAAAAATTAAATGTTGCTTTGCTTAATATATTTTTGACTAAAAAATAATATATTTTCAATAGGGATAGGAGGCAAAATGTAATGACTACACTATCCTATATGTTTTGTATCTAAGGTGACTCTTGAAATATGGTAATAAGTATTTAGGCCTTGCAATACAAAGAAATTAAAATGTATTTAATGAAAAATTATTTATTTATTCATTTATACGGTTTACACCATTTTTATATTTAAAAATAAAAAAAAATATAGATGTCTATATAACAAACATCGTACTGTATAACTGGTAACAGGTAATAAAGTGTTCTAATATTGTGACATGGAAATAACAATAATAATATTAATAACAACAATAATAATAATAAATTAGAATACAATAAGAAGCAGTAATATAACTAGACAAATAAATATCACAAGAGAATTAGTCAACAAAACAAGGAGCAAACACATTCAATTATAATCTATAAAATAAATAGCTGAGATATTAACACACCAACCTATTAATCCAAACAAAAAATTAAAGTAATCTTAACTAATTTACAAGAAAAACGAAAATAAATGCAATAATAGATACAACCATAACAAAATTACAACTTAAAGAACAATATAAGAAGATAACTAGTGCAAAAAACACACACATAATAAGCCATACAATTTCAGCAAGTAACTGATATTCAAACAGTCTCAAGCCAGGAAAGACTTCCTCAGTGACGCCAATATATCAGAGAAAAGTCATGGTAAGGTGCCACCACATTCCCAAGTCGATGCAGTCTTGGGATGACGCTGTGAAACTCATAATTGGTAGAGCACTGAGTGTGTCTAAACAAATCCAGAGATCGAGTGCATCCGGGGACTTTAATTTCAATGAGACGAAGAAGGCCAGGACATTCCACTCCACCAGTCAAAATCTTCTTCAAAAATACCAAGTCCTGCAAGTCCTCTTGTAGTCTTCGCACTACAAGAGGAGCCAATCCCAAGTCCTTCTCGACCGCATCCAGGGGCACATCATGGTAGTTAAAGCCCAATCTCAAGCCAACACTCCTGACAAAACGGTCTTGAATGCTCTGAAGGCGCTGAATATGACCCAGCTGGTAAGCGGCCCATACGATGTAAGCATACTCTAAGATTGATCTGACTAGTGCAGTATAAGCCATCTTCATCGCTGCAACACTCAGTCCACTCCTTGAAACTCTGACGATGAAACCAAGCGTTCTGAAGGCTCTACCAACAATAGCATCAATATGAAGTTCAGGACTCATATTCGAGGAAAAGATCACTCCCAGATAACGTACGAATGACTTGCGGCTGAGCGTGGAATGCACAGATAATAGTCAAAGAGTAACGGCGTGGATGTCCGACAGAAAGATACAATGGCACACTTGTCCATATTCAGCCTCATATCATTTTTTGCACATCATTCCATCACCTTATTCAAGCTCCACTGCATCTGATAACAATCCTCGATGAAAGATATAGTGCGAAATATCTTTATATCATCTGCAAAGAACAAGCAGTCGACGTCCTCCAAAATACTTGCCAAGTCGTTGAGAAAAACCATGAACAAGAAAGGGCCCAGATGGGAACCCTGAGGAACCCCCGAGGTGGCAACAAAGTATCTTGAGGTGGCACCCATGAACTTAACACAGAGTCTGCGGTATTTTATGTAAGAACGAAACCAATTTAGAAGACCACCAGTAATGCCCAAGGCTTAGCAATAAGATGGTTGTGATTCATGATGTCAAATGCCTTTGAAAAATCAATGTAAGCGCTGTCAACTTGCTTGCCTCTACTAAGGGGTGACATGATGAAATTCATATATATATATATATACATAGTACAAAATCTTGTACTAATCAGTATAGTATATACCGTAGTATATATATATAGTACAAAATCTTGTACTAATCAGTTGTAGTAGATCTTCCTGATGAAAATCCATGTTGTTCAGGTACAAGAATACTTTTGAAGGGGAAACTGACATAATCAAGGACCAATGACTCAAAAACCTTACCCAGGGCCGGCTGAATCACAATCGGGCGGTAGTTTCGAACTTCTTCAGTACTGGAGGACTTGTGAATAGGCACTACAAAACTAGATGTAAGCCGGTCTGAAAAAATACCCCGTCGAAGAAAGATGTTAAAAAGAACGGTCAGTTGGGGAGCAAGCAGGCTGCAACATCTCTTGAGAACCAGAGGTGGAATCTCATCAGGACCAGTGCCCTTCAACGGATCCAGTGAGGCAAGCTTCATTCGAACCTCTTCAGTCTTCAACACACACGGAGATAAGTTTATACTCCCACAGAAATTGTATTCGGGAACTGCTGTGTCAGATGTTGAATATACCGAAGAAAAGTGGTCAGCAAAAAGACCACAACCTGCCGTCATACAAGTATAAATTATAAACCGTCTGAATCCCAGTGTTTATGAAAAGAGGCTTACAGTGCTCTAAACTATTTGATTTCGTCATGATTCGGATTGCCTTTTTTTGAAGGATGAGGATTTCGTTAGTCCTTCTGCAATTACCCCAAAGAATAAGTCCGTACCTCATAATGGATTGGAAGTAGGCGTAGTATGCCGATATGATGTAGGTACTGCTAACACACAAGGTGAGGCGCCTTATTAAAAACAAGGTGCTTGATAACTTCTTGGATATGTAATCTCTGTGAGGCCTCCGTGTTAAGTGGTTATCGAAATAAATCCCTAAAAACGTAGCACTAGTGACAGTTTTAATTCTATTTAATGTACACTAAATATTTAATTATTAATACAATAATACATGATAAATATTTAATAATTAATTTAACATATTTTTTTTATTTGGCTAGGATTTTTTTTAATTCTTACTATTTTCCGTTGTTTCTTTTTTTTTAGGTAAGATACAAACCAAATCACACACTGTCCTTTTACACCGTAACATTCAAGTTTGGCCAGCAGTATATCAAGCCTCACACAATCAAACGCTTTAGACAAGTCACACATCATCCCAAGGCTAACATCTGAATCGTCCATCGACTTAAGTAAATTCTTTGTCAGATCGATTAAAGTACTATTTGTCGATATTTTATTTCTGAATACATGCTGACTTACTGAAAACATATTATTTATTTCCATGTGTGTTACCAACTGTTCCTTTACTACAGATGCAAATATTTGTTTAAATGTTGACAACAAGCAATTCGGTCTGAAGGAGAATTCTTGCTTGAGAGTCTGCAGAGGCTGGCATCTATATTGAATTTAATCCCATAGCAGCATTGAAACCAAATAGTTTGATTGTTTATCATCCAAATTTTGTGAATGAGGTGTCATTTTAAACGTAACAAGAATACAGCACCTACTGCTTTTAAAAGCTATATATTTAATATACATCGTAGTTGGTCTGAAAAAGAGGGAAATTTAAAAGTGTTACTTGGACATTTTTATCAATTTTTTCACTTGTTTATTCCATTTTATTTGGCTACATAGCATACATGAGAAAGTTTGCTTTTCGTAATTATTTGCTTGATGTTAACATATGGGTAGGTCTATATATCAAGTAAACGACCATTAACTTTAGACATAAAACTGCGGGTAAAACTGCTGCCCTACATCGAGGAAGTGAAACAAATCTATCAAGATTGTTATATTTATTTTAAAGTAAGAGAAACACTACACATTTATTGCAATGTAGTTTGAATATACATAATTATAGAAAATAACTTACATACATTTCATGAAAACAAAAATATACATAAGCATAAAACAAGAAATTCGAATCAATTTAAAAATATACTATGTAAATACTCAATAACACAAAAAAATCATGATATTATGGATATTAAATTATATAATAAATTACCTTGTAATTTAAGAAATCTAAGAAATTTAAGAAACAATTAAAAAAAATTATATGCAACTATTTATTAGAATAATATTTATACAAAACTGAAGACTTCTTTAAAAATCAACAGTAACTTATAAGTACATTTTACTTATGAAGTAGGGTATTTAAAATATCATGAAGTAGGTTAGTAGAATTCAATTTTATTGAATGACATTTAAATTGGTCCCTTTATTTTTTACGCCTTTAATGCACTTATATAATTTTATCTATCCATACCTATAAAAGGCAAATACCACTAACTCGTTCACTCATCGCTGTAACTAAAAAGTACTAAGCCTTCGATACTGAAATTTTGTAGAATTAAAGGTCTTATGTTGTAGATGTGTAATAAGAAGGGATTTAGAACAAATCTTAGTAAGTCGAAGATGGCAGCTTTTTTAGTGCCAAAAATTTTAAATGCCAAAAACAGAGTTTCTCTAATTGGACAGTAGCGGATAAATGAACGGTTCTACAGCAAAACTAACATCATTTCCTGTGCCTGATTTGAGACGATCTACAACTTTGGCCCAATGACTTTTTGCTCTATCTCACCTCCTTCATCCTTAGGTAAAGCTATAATTCTAATTTGTGCTTGTAAATCAAACTGGTTAATTTACAGCCTCTAAGAGGAGACTTACAGATCTTTCTAGACCAAAGGTCGGCAACCCGCGGCTCACGAGCCGCATGTGGCTCTTTCGGCAAAAATTACGGCTCTCCATAATTCCATATGCACAATTTAATTATTTACTATCAAACTCTTTAAAATTCATAAATCGATCCAAGAGTAAGTGGCATCCGCATATTTTGTCTGACGTTCGTAACCAGTAACCACAATGTATATGTCCAGCCACTTCACTTCTACTTCAACTCCCGTCTCAACCGTGAGCGTGAACGCAGCGCCACTATCGCGACGTATCGGCGCAGACGCAGTACAGTTAGGCAGTAAGTTGTCTGTCAAGTGTAATTCGTCCGTCTTGGATAGATTTGGAAGTGAATATCTTATGTAAGGTATGTTATATTATGTATTATGTTTTAACTAATATAGCTCAAGATTACACTTACTTTGTTAGTCATGTTTATTTTTGTTTTACAAAAGAATTGAGGTTTACCCAGAATTTGAGTTCATTTTGACCTTGGCCTGCCACTCATCCGTAACCAGTTCTACCCCATCGCCATGATTGAATTGTCAATATACACCTGGCTGAATGACTCATGTGTTTTATTCACTTCTGTTTTGTGTTGTGTCTGTGAGTGTTACTTTGAGGTTATATTAGTTGTGTGTTTATTGAGTGTCTTGTGTATTCTTTCTTATTTAAAAATGTGTATTATCTTATCCTAAAAACCAGTGACGTTCGCTATAGTCTTGCAGATACAAATAAGAAATATTTACCTGCATATTATGCATATTTTAATATAAATAAGCTATTTAAAATGTTTAAAGACCTCAATCCAGAATGTGATGTTTCATACGAATCATATAGAACTATATTTTGTACAGATTTTAATCTTGCTTTCGGATATCCTCGTAAGGACACATGCTCTCAATGTGATCTTTATTCTGCCAAAATCAGCTGCTTGAAATCTGAACAACTATTAAACAATGAAAATGAAACTAAAGAAAAACTAGAATCCGAAATAAAAAATATTTCAGCTGACAAAGATATTCATTTACTAAAGGCTGGTGAATGGTAAAAATTAAAGAAAAAAGCGAAGACAATTTGTCAAGAGGACAGGACTAAGGAGGCAATATTGTTTGATTATTCAAAAAACTATCATGTACAAAACATTACAACAAATGATGCTTACTACAAGCGTCAACTGTCTATGTATATGTTTAATATCCATGTGCTGTCTACAGGCCAAAGTGTTTTTTATATTTATCCGGAAAATATGGCTAAGAAAGGTAGCGATGAAGTTTGTTCTTTTCTGCATCACTTTATTTATAATTTTCTTGACCCAGACGTGACTGATCTGGAGGCATTTTGCGATTCATGTTCTGGACAGAACAAAAACAACATAGTTTTTAAATTTTGCCATCATATTGTTGTAAAAGAAAAAAGGTTAAATAGTGTAACATGTTCCTTTCCAGTTCGCGGTCATTCGTATAATGAATGCGATAAGAACTTTGCTTTGATCCCTCAAAATCATGAGCGCTACAACATTTATTTTGTTCCATTTTCAGGACCGTTGGCCATAAGTAAAGCAAAGTTTGAAGATCTTCAATGCCTCAAAATATTTAGTACCAATGAAAAAGCTAAGAAATACTTTGAAAATCTAAACTATGATGGACAATGAATGTATCAGAACAAAAATGTGTATATAGTAGAGCTAATAAAGATCCTTAGATTTTATTGAATTTAAATTTTTCTTAAATTCATGGGAAAAAATGTTCAGTCCAGACATTTTTTTATTTATTAAATTTTACATATTTGGAGTAATGAATATATATATATATATATATATATTTTATAATCATGTAATGTTCTAATATTAATGAAATATTTAAACAATGATTTCCCCCAGATTTTATTGAACTATAAATGTGTTTTACAAGTCTGTAAACTTTAAAACAGCTGTCCTGTAAAATTTGAAAAATGTGACTGAACATGTTTTTTTCCTGCACCCTTCATTTATTTTCTCATTTCAGTCTATTTTATATTCAGTCCTTCATATATTCCATTTCAATTTTTCAGATCCACCAATAACATGGCATCTGATAAAAAGAAAAGAAGAACTGAAGATGAAAATCGAGAGTTTAATCAAGAGTGGACAGAGTTATTTGCATTCATACGCAACAAAGATGGCCTTCCGACTTGTCTTATTTGCCATGAAAAACTTGCACACAATAAGAAGTCAAATTTGGAGCGACACTTCATGACAAAACATACACAGTTTGCAGGTAAATATCCAACCGGTGCGTGCGAAAAAAGGCTGTTGAAGAACTTCTAAATAAGCAACAGCAATCAAAGTCTATGCTAAGTAAGTGGGTAAAATCGTCAAATAATGTAAATTTGGCAAGCTTTGCAGTATCATTACAAATTGTGAAAAAAGGGAAACCATTCTCGGATGGTGAGTACATCAAAGATTGATTCATCCGTACATCGGAAGAACTATTTCTCGATTTCAAAAGCAAAGGAGAAATAATGAAAAGAATCAAAGATTTGCCATTATCTGCAAAAACCGTACAAGATAGAACTACTAAAATGTCATCAAATGTAACACATATGCAAGTGGAAGATATTAAACTGGCTTCTGCCTTATCACTTGCTATAGATGAGTCTTGTGACAGAAAAGACACGGCACAAGTTGCACTTTTTGTCAGGTATGTGTCGTCCCATGGTCCGAAGGAAGAACTGCTAGGGTTGTTACCACTCTCAGGACAAACTCGTGGAGAAGACATAGCAAATGCTGTGCAAAGGTGCCTAGAAGTCAAAGGAATCGATTTTAATAAAATTGTTTCCATAGCAACTGATGGAGCCAGAAGTATGACAGGAATACGTAGAGGGCTAACATCGATCCTTCAGCAAAAAATAAACCATGACATTCTAACGTTTCACTGCATAATTAATCAGAAAGCGCTTTGTGCACAAACATTTCCAGCTGAAATAGTTGAGGTTATGAATTTGGTTATTAATATTATCAACAGCATTTTGGTAAAAGCCCTCTTCCACCGCCAGTTTAGAGAATTCCTTGAAGAAATAGAGAGGGATTATTCTGACCTACTTCTGCACAATAAAGTGCTATGGCTTTCAAGAGGTCACGTATTGGAACGTTTTGCTTTGTGTTTGAGTGAAATAAAAACATTCCTTGATGAAAAAGGCATTGATCATCCCGAATAGGACGAAGACAAATGGCTGCAAAAATTCAACTTCATGGTAGATTTAACTCTAAAACTAAATGAGTTAAATGTAAAACTACAAGGAAAGGGAAACCCAGCTTATGCTTTGCTTTAAGGAGTAGTTTGTTTCGAAACCAAATTACTCTCTTTTGTTGAAGACATAGAGAGTGGTAAATTACTTCACTTTAAACATCTGAAGCAATATCGTGATAAAACCAGTAGAACTATTGACACGAATTACTTCAGCTCAGTGATTAAAAAATGAAGGATGGACTTGCTGAGAGATTCGAGCAATTCAGAAAAAACAAAAGTACTCTTACATTCATTGTTAATCCACTCAACACAAATACAAATGATCTCAATACTGAGCCGTTTGGAATAGATGCTGGATTACTTCTAATGCAGTTGCTGGATTTGAAAAGCAAATACCTGTGGAGTGGCAAGTTCATAGACCTCAAGAGCAAGTTTGAAGAGTTGGAGGTTCAGAAATGTCTGCATGCCGCGCAGCACAAGTGGGTATTTTTAAAGGAAATGCCACGAGTTGAGACACTCATATTTGCGACATGGAATAGTCTTCCAGAATGCTACTGTGAGGCGAAGTAGTTGGCATTCGGAGTTTTAACTATTTTCGGGTCAACTTATTCGTGCGAGCAAGCATTCTCTTGCATGAATTTAATAAAAAGTAAAATAAGAAGCCAAATGACAAATGAAAAACTAGAATCGTGTTTGAAGCTTAAACTTACAAGTTATGAACCAGATTTAACAAAACTCTCGAAAGAAATGCAAAGCCAAATGCTCCCATTGATGTAACTATTATTCCATAACTATTACTGCTGTTATTTAACTTCCTAGTTCCAGATATGTTTGTATGTTTCATATGAATAAATAATATTTCTTAAAGTAGTTTGTTTTTAATAATTTTTTTAATATATGTACTGATATATGTCATATATGTATTAAACGGTATATTCAATATTACTGTAAGCATAAAATAATATTAGAACACTTATTGGCGGCTCTTTAAAATGTCGAATTTTGTGAAATTACTACCTCTGGCTCTTCCGTTTGAAAAGGTTGCCGACCCCTGTTCTAGACTGTGAAACTTTGTTTTTTAGGAGAACATACTGTATTCAATGTGAAAATATACAATTTAATATGAACACATGAATAGCTAGGTTCTAGATGAAACTTTGTTATCTAGGAGAACAAACTGTTTTATAAATCGGAACATTAACAATTTAGTTTTAAAGCATGCAGATCTTAGGACATGGCTAAACATGGCGAGAAACACAATATTTTATAGATTCAGAGTCAAGCATAGTACTTTGTGCCCTCTAAAAGTTGACTTACAGATTTCTCTAGACTTTGACACTTTTTTTATCTAAGGGAGCAAACTGATTTCAATCGGAAAATTTTAAATATAATAATATATATATATATATATAAGCCATTTACCACTCATCACGATTTTTCTGAAACTATACGTCCAATTGACTTTAAATGTTGTAAATAGGTTTATCTTGACCCCTAGAGGCTCACTAAGAAAAGATTTTCTCTCCGACCTCAAGATTCCATCTCACTGGCCTCCAAAACCCCCATGGTACTCTTATGGAGCTATATTAGTTGATTTATTTATTTGATTAACAGCTTTTAAATAAAAACAAAATAAATAGTTTAAAATTATGGTAAATTAAAAATAGTTTAGTACAGTAATATATCATACATAAAATCAGCTGTTTTAATTTGATATTTAGATTATATTTTTAAACTCATTATTATGACCGGAGAGGCGGGCGGATACAGCTAGTTTATTATATAAAATACAGACAGTAGGCGTCCGTTTACCTAAACGTTACACATTTCCTCCCCGTTAATGGACGTTAATTTGAAAGTTGATTTTTACATTTATACAATTGATATATGTCATTTAGTTATAATTTGGATTTTAACTAACTTATATAGATTTACTAGCTGTACCCGCCCGCTTCGCCGGTCATAATATTGAGTTTTGATTGTATCATTGAAATGTGCAGCAACCTTTCAGTTTACACAGAATCCAATTTACAACAGGTGATGTTTTGTGTAGTTTACTACTGTACTCAATTATTTTTAATTTTGAAAGTTTTGCCTACCACAATTTTATTCTATTTGTTTTTATTTAACAGCTGTTAATCAAATAAATAAATCAATTAATATAGCTTCACAAGAAATCAAAACATTGCCTGCCCATACAGGTACAGTGGCATTGACCCACCCGCTTACCTATACACATACAGTGGCATTGACCCACCTGCCTGCCCATACACGTACAGTGGCATTGACCCACCTGCCTGCCCATACACGTACAGTGGCATTGACCCACCCACCCGCCCATACACGTACAGTGGCATTGACCCACCCACCTGCCCATACACGTACAGTGGCATTGACTAACCCATCCGCCCATACACGTACAGTGGCATTGACCCACCCACCTGCCCATACACGTACAGTGGCATTGACGTTAACGTTAAAGCAAATACGGAAATATCAACAATAAAAGATAACTAAGATTAAAGCTATTTACACAATCATAATCCGGGTTGGACCGAGTCTTAGGTGGACACCGGGTTAGACCGGGTGCATGTACAGTGGTATTGACCCACCCACCCACCCATACACGTACAGTGGTAGTGACCCACCCGCCCACCCATACACGTACAGTGTTAATGACCCACCCGCCCACCCATTCACGTACGGTGGTATTGGTCCCATACACTTACGGTGATGACCACAAAAAATACTCTCCACACTGTAAGCTTGTTAATGGCCTACCTCTCATACTGTTTTCTTATAAAGGTAGATGTGTATGTGGAAATGGAATGTAAAACTGAACCCTTTTACGGCCTGAATGAGATGGATTAGCTGACTGTGGCACTAACGGTGAGCAGTTTGTTAATCTTATACGTGTGGTACCTTTCGAGCGACTGTACGAATGAACTGACCCGCCTGCCCCTACACGTACATTGGTACTGACTCACCCACACGCCCCTACACGTACAGTGGTACTGACCCACCCGCCTGCCCCTACACGTAAAGTTGTACTGACTCAACCCACTCACCCCTACACGTACAGAGGTATTGAGCCACCCGCCCACCCCTACACGTACAGTGGTATTGACCAACCCACCCATTCCTGCACGTACAATGGTGTTGACACACCCGCCCACCCATACATGTACAGTGGTATTGCCCCACCCACCCGCCCATACACTTTCAGTGGCATTGTTTGGTGTTTGCATGGATGAGCGCAAGCGTATATTTTTTGCTCGATAAGCATGGTTAGGTAAAATATAAATCTGCAGTGCACGTACAGTGGTATTGACCCACCCACCCACCCATGCACGTACAGTGGTATTGACCCATCAATACCACTGTATTAGAATGTGAAGTCCATGTGCGCGTGTGCGCGCGCGCGCGCGTGTGTGTGTGTGTGTGTGTGTGCACATGATACTTCATATTTCTACGAATTATCAGCTAGGGGTTTGATGTTGAGGAGGGGGAAGGCCGCGGCCTTGATTGGAATGCGGAAAGCTCGTCACTAGGTTATCACATCGATGATTATCAGTCGTTTGAATGGTTTAAAGGGATTTAAATGTCCGCACCCGTTATTTTCAGAAAATTCAATTGTTGTATGTTTTTAGCCTATAAAAATAAGTAAATGCACGTGTATGGGTGGGCGGGTGGGTCAATACCACTGCACGTGTATGGGTGGGCAGTTGGGTTATTACCACTGCACGTGCATGGGTGGGGAGGTAACTCTTTGTCCATATTTGAAAAGGTTGTTAACAGTTTTTTTTTATAAGAGAGTCTGCCACCTTATTTCTCCTCATCAGTATTATTTCTTTGCAGATCGTTCAACTGTTACTAACTTGTTTTCATTTCTTGCAGTTACAGATGCAGTTGATAGTACTGTGGTTGAACATCAAACACAGTTTGATAACATTTATCTAGATTTTCAAAAAACTTTGGACAAGCTTCTTCACAGTGTATTTTTTAAAAAACTCCATTGAATTCCATTATTAAATTGAATATTACCACTGTACGTATATGGGGGGAGGGCCAATGTACGTGTATGGTTGGGCGGGTGGGTCAATTACAATGTACGTGTATGTGTGTTTGTGGATGGGTTGGACCAGGTAATACCACTTTACATGTATGGGTGGGTGGTTCAATAACACTGCCCTTGTTTGTATTGGAGGATGTTGTAATAATGTTCTTCCATTCAATACCACTGTACGTGTATGGGTGGGCGGGTGGGTCAATACCACTGTATTTGTATGGGAGGGCGTGTGGGTCAATACCACTGTACGTGTATGGGTGGGGGTGTGGGTCAATACCACTGTACGTGTATGGGTGTGGGTGTGGGGCAATACCACTGTACGTGTATGGGTGGGGGTGTGGGTCAATACCACTGTACGTGTATGGGTGGGGGTGTGGGTCAATACCACTTTACAGGAACATTATGTCATACAAAACATTAGGGTTAACGCTTGAATTAAGCCTACTATGATAGTAAAGGTTTATGTATACAGAGGAACATTATGTCGTACAAAACATAAGGGTTAGCGCTTGAGTTAAGCCTACTATGATAGTAAAGGTTTATGTATACAGAGGAACATTATGTCGTACAAAACACAAGGGTTAACGCTTGAGTTAAGCCTACTATGATAGTAAGAGTTTATGTATACAGAGGAACATTATGTCGTACAAAACATAAGGGTTAACGCTTCAGTTAAGCCTACTATGATAGTAAAGGTTTATGTATACAGAGGAACATTATGTCGTACAAAACATAAGGGTTAACGCTTGAGTTAACCCTACTATGATAGTAAAGGTTTACATATACAGGGGAATCATTATGTCGTACAAAACATAAGGGTTAACGCTTGAGTTAAGCCTATTATGATAGTAAAAGTTTATGTAAACAGAGGAACATTATGTCGTACAAAACATAAGGGTTAACGCTTGAGTTAAGCCTACTATGATAGTAAAGGTTTATGTATACAGAGGAATCATTATGTCGTACAAAACATAAGGGTTAACGCTTGAGTTAAGCCTACTATGATAGTAAAGGTTTATGTATACAGAGGAATCATCATGTCGTACAAAATATAAGGGTTAACGCTTGAGTTAGACCTACTGTGATAGTAAATGTGTATGTATACAGAGGAATCATTATGTCGTACAAAACATAAGGGTTAACGCTTGAGTTAGACCTACTATGATAGTAAAGGTTATGTATACAGAGGAATCATTATGTCATACAAAACATAAGGGTTAACGCTTGAGTTAAGCCTACTATGATAGTAAAGGTTTATGTATACAGAGGAATCATTATGTCGTACAAAACATAAGGGTTAACGCTTGAGTTAAGCCTACTATGATAGTAAAGGTTTACGTATACAGGGGAATCATCAAGTCGTACAAAACACAAGGGTTAACGCTTGAGTTAAGCCTATTATGATAGTAAAGGTTTATGTATACAGAGGAACATTATGTCGTACAAAACACAAGGGTTAACGCTTGAGTTAAGTCTACTATGATAGTAAAGGTTTATGTATACAGAGGAATCATTATGTCATACAAAACATAAGGGTTAACGCTTGAGTTAAGCCTACTATGATAGTAAAGGTTTATGTATACAGAGGAATCATTATGTCGTACAAAACATAAGGGTTAACGCTTGAGTTAAGCCTACTATGATAGTAAAGGTTTATGTATACAGAGGAATCATCATGTCGTACAAAATATAAGGGTTAACGCTTGAGTTAGACCTACTGTGATAGTAAATGTGTATGTATACAGAGGAATCATTATGTCGTACAAAACATAAGGGTTAACGCTTGAGTTAGACCTACTATGATAGTAAAGGTTATGTATACAGAGGAATCATTATGTCGTACAAAACATAAGGATTAACGCTTGAGTTAATCCTACTATGATAGTAAAGGTTTATGTATACAGAGGAATCATTATGTCATACAAAACATAAGGGTTAACGCTTCAGTTAAGCCTACTATGATAGTAAAGGTTTATTTATACAGAGGAATCATTATGTCGTACAAAACATAAGGGTTAACGCTTGAGTTAGACCTACTGTGATAGTAAATGTGTATGTATACAGAGGAATCATTATGTCGTACAAAACATAAGGGTTAACGCTTGAGTTAGACCTACTGTGATAGTAAATGTTTATGTATTAAGAGGAATCATCATGTCGTACAAAACATAAGGGTTAACGCTTGAGTTAGACCTACTATGATAGTAAAGGTTTATGTATACAGAGGAATCATTATGTCATACAAAACATAAGGGTTAACGCTTCAGTTAAGCCTACTATTATAGTAAAGGTTTATGTATACAGATGAATCATCATGTCGTACAAAACATAAGGGTTAACGCTTGAGTTAGACCTACTGTGATAGTAAATGTGTATGTATACAGATAAATCATCATGTCGTACAAAACATAAGGGTTAACGCTTGAGTTAGACCTACTGTGATAGTAAATGTTTATGTATTAAGAGGAATCATCATGTCGTACAAAACATAAGGGTTAACGCTTCAGTTAGACCTACTGTGATAGTAAATATTTATGTATACGGAGGAATCATCACGTCGTACAAAATATAAGGGTTAACGCTTGAGTTAGACCTACTGTGATAGTAAATGTTTATATATACAGAGGAATCATCATGTCGTACAAAACATAAGGGTTAACGCTTGAGTTAGACCTACTGTGATAGTAAATGTTTATGTATACAGAGGAATCATCATGTCGTACAAAATATAAGGGTTAACGCTTGAGTTAGACCTACTGTGATAGTAAATGTTTATGTATACAGAGGAATCATCATGTCGTACAAAATATAAGGGTTAACGCTTGAGTTAGACCTACTGTGATAGTAAATGTTTATGTATACAGAGGAATCATCATGTCGTACAAAATATAAGGGTTAACGCTTGAGTTAGACCTACTGTGATAGTAAATGTGTATGTATACAGAGGAATCATCATGTCGTACAAAATATAAGGGTTAACGCTTGAGTTAGACCTACTGTGATAGTAAATGTTTATGTATACAGAGAAATCATCATGTCGTACAAAATATAAGGGTTAACGCTTGAGTTAGACCTACTGTGATAGTAAATGTGTATGTATACAGAGGAATCATCATGTCGTACTTAAGCTTATTATGAGGCATTAAAAAACATGATGAGATACTGCATTCCAAGATGTAAATTTGCGTATTCATTTTGGATTAGGCATAGAGTAAGTCCACATCATCTGGGGTATGTTTATAATTTTAGGTAATTACGTTTGCCGTTTCCTGTATATGCTGAAGCCTATCGGAGGTACTAGGAGGTAACTAGTTTTGCTTTTATGTATATGTATACAGTTGAGTTTCATTGTCTAGAGTACAAGTGTTTCCGCCTGAACTTCCAGTGTTTAATTTTTCGGTGTATTGAAATAGTATATTTTATAACAAGAGTGGAAAGTGGGGATTTGCATGTTCGAGACCATATGTTTGAAGTGCGAGACTTGTTGAGCACTTCAAATGGTCGAGAACATACAAAACACTTTCACTCGAGTTTTGAACGATACTTTTCACTACACTACGGAATAAAAACTCATTTTTGGAATGTTAACTGTTTATTAAATTAGAAACATGTTTTAAAAACAGGTGTTGTTGACTGTGGAAAATTTTCGGTTGTAAACAATGTTACTTTCGGTAGTAAACAATAGACAGCTGTTGAAAATATGATGTTTGGCAGGTTGTAAACACATAACGAAAACAGCTGAACTCATAGTAGTGTAGTGAAAACATTATTACTGGTTCTTGCTAATATAAAAATTTCGTACACGGTAAATGTATTTATCATATTTATTACTTTCATTTGTTGAATTATGAGTAATAACTATCAGTGGTATTCTCACTTTTAATTTGATATTATATTATTATGAACAAAAAATTTCTATTTATTCCATATATAATAAATGTAAACAGTTCTAGGATAACATTTTAGCTAATATTATCTTTAGAATAATGGTTTCTGTAAGGGTGAGGTAAAATATTGTTTACAAAGTTGCTGGTCTAGTGCTACTGAGGTGGCCAAACACAATAAACCACACGGCAATACTTATAATCCTCTCGTATACGGGGCGGAATTCCAGCCCGAGGGATTGTCTCGGACTGAAATTCGGGACGCGGACAAAGTGTCCCAACGACAACCTGAACCATCTTCTAAAATCCAGCGAGGACAAAGTGAGCCAAAGACGAAGTGACCCAAAGACAAATTAAACCACTCAGGAATGGTGTCCAGATTGTCCATTCACGGGAAGACAACCTGGGCCGCCTAAGAATGTTGCACGCTGTGGACAAAGTGTCCCAACAACCACTCCGGAATGTGGTCCAAGTTTTCTCTGTCAGGAAAACACAAACTGAACCGTTTTAGATTTTGAATGTGACTGTACAAGCAACGTAATACATAAGCTACTCATACAATAAATAAAATAACACAATTAATAAGTTAATTATTTATTCATTATTTTCAATTAAACATTAACTGATTAAAACAACATGTATATAAGAGCAAAGAAAATGTAGGCTAATACCACAATTATTTTTGGACGCTGTATAGACTATTATTTTTATTTTACATGATAACTTATGCTATTTATAGTCTGGCATATTATTTAAATGATTGTAATCTAACTCTAACTTTAGATTTAGATTCAATCTAACTCTAAATGGCATGTTAAATATAGTAAACATAATTAATTAAAGTCTCTTAAACTACGTGTTCATCATTTTCTACAAATATTTCATTCATCATTATGAAATACTATACTGTTGAGTTAGTCAAATTTTCCACCTATAGGACATTAAGCCTAATCGGAATGTACGAATAATATGCGTCTTCCTAAAAGCGAACATAAGTATTATTTTAATGGTTGATGGTGAGTGACTCATACACATCCATGGGTTGGTTCATATACTTGACCATCCATATCTATCTGCAGATGTGTTGGTTGATAGAAATATATTTGGAAGGGATAAATATGAAGTGTAAACCCTTGTAAAAACTGATTTTTTCATTGGTTTGGTTAGTTATAACAGTTGTAAAATTCAGTATTTATTTAGCATAAAACATTAATTTGTAATTTTATTTCCATTTGTTCCAATTAAAAAGTTAATGTTTTAAGAAATATATAGTTTGATTAAAAATAGGATAAAATCTACTTTACAATAATTTAACGTATACATAATGTTTTAAATATAAAAAAAATTAACTATTATTGATTTAAAAAATATTTATTTTTACACAAAATATTTTGTAGGTAACATTTCTTTTCACCCATGTCTTGACGATCGGCGTCTTAAGAATAAACAAATAAAATAAATAAGGAAACATAGTTTGCTTACGTAAGTACACTTACGTTCGCGTACACACAAGTTACAACATGTTTATGTTAAACGACATGTAAATTGTATTAATATATTCAATGTTAGACATAAGAGATATTTATAATTATATTACCTAGCTTAAACTAATCTCTGGTTTAATGGGAAAATACCACGGATAATATGTTTTCTACTTTTAACGATAGATAAAATTGTTTTTCATCATATTAAAGTACTTTTAATAGAATTTGCTCAGATTACAAATGTATATCGATTAATAAATTTAAACCATTTTTACCATATATGATAATACATATTTTAATAACTTTTTTATTAGAGAAAATACTTACAAGGCTACTACTTAATGTTGATAAAATGTAACGTGGATTGCTATTTGTAGTAACCTTGTCACCAGTAGTCAGTCAGGGACCTAGATGAGTGTAGATAAAAAACTATTTATTTTTAAAACTTTAATATTAATATGTTAGTAATATTATTAATACAAATAAAGAAATTTTTAGATATGTTACCAAAATAAACATATATGCTTTAAAATATACATAACAGTAATGTAATTGAAGAACTGTTACGACAGAAAAAGGTAATTAAAACAAGTATCATTTCTATAATATAACAGTTCTGGAGGTTAATAAAACAAAATAAATGGAAAAACTTGTCGCTCAACGAACTCGGCTCATGCTTATCAACACCCGCTGACCCTTGTTAATGAGAACGTAACCACTCGACGAACTAGCCGCTCAACGAACAGCCGCTCAACGAACAGCCGCTCAACGAACAGCCGCTCAACGAACAGCCGCTCAACGAACAGCCGCTCAACGAACTAGCCGCTCAATGAACTAGCCGCTCAACGAACTCGGCTCATGCTTGTCAACACCCGCTGACCCTTGTTAATGAGAACGTAACCACTCGACGAACTAGCCGCTCAACGAACTCGGCTCATGTCTGTCAACACCCGCTGACCCTTGTTAATGAGAACGTAACCACTCGACGAACTAGCCGCTCAACGAACTCGGCTCATGCTTGTCAACACCCGCTGACCCTTGTTAATGAGAATGTAACCACTCGACGAACTAGCCGCTCAACGAACAGCCGCTCAACGAACAGCCGGTCAACGAACAGCCGCTCAACGTACAGCCGCTCAACGAACTAGCCGCTCAACGAACTAGCCGCTCAACGAACTCGGCTCATGCTTGTCAACACCCGCTGACCCTTGTTAATGAGAACGTAACCACTCGACGAACTAGCCGCTCAACGAACTAGCCGCTCAACGAACTAGCCGCTCAACGAACTAGCCGCTCAACGAACTAGCCGCTCAACGAACTCGGCTCATGTCTGTCAACACCCGCTGACCCTTGTTAATGAGAACGTAACCACTCGACGAACTAGCCGCTCAACGAACTCGGCTCATGTCTGTCAACACCCGCTGACCCTTGTTAATGAGAACGTAACCACTCGACGAACTAGCCGCTCAACGAACTCGGCTCATGTCTGTCAACACCCGCTGACCCTTGTTAATGAGAACGTAACCACTCGACGAACTAGCCGCTCAACGAACAGCCGCTCAACGAACTCGGCTCATGCCTGTCAACACCCGCTGACCCTTGTTAATGAGAACGTAACCACTCGACGAACTAGCCGCTCAACGAACTCGGCTCATGCCTGTCAACACCCGCTGACCCTTGTTAATGAGAACGTAACCACTCGACGAACTAGCCGCTCAACGAACTCGGCTCATGCCTGTCAACACCCGCTGACCCTTGTTAATGAGAACGTAACCACTCGACGAACTAGCCGCTCAACGAACTCGGCTCATGCTTGTCAACACCCGCTGACCCTTGTTAATGAGAACGTAACCGCTCAACGAACTAGCCGCTCAACGAACTCGGCTCATGCCTGTCAACACCCGCTGACCCTTGTTAATGAGAACGTAACCACTCGACGAACTAGCCGCTCAACGAACTAGCCGCTCAACGAACTAGCCGCTCAACGAACTAGCCGCTCAACGAACTAGCCACTCAACGAACTAGCCGCTTAACGAACTAGCCGCTCAACGAACTAGCCGCTCAACGAACTAGCCGCTCAACGAACTCGGCTCATGCTTGTCAACACCCGCTGACCCTTGTTAATGAGAACGTACCCACTCGACGAACTAGCCTCTCAACGAACTAGCCGCTCAACGAACTAGCCGCTCAACGAACTAGCCACTCAACGAACTAGCCGCTCAACGAACTCGGCTCATGCTTGTCAACACCCGCTGACCCTTGTTAATGAGAACGTACCCACTCGACGAACTAGCCTCTCAACGAACTAGCCGCTAGACGAACTAGCCTCTCAACGAACTAGCCGCTAGACGAACTAGCCGCTCAACGAACTCGGCTCGTGCCTGTCAACACCCGCTGACCCTTGTTAATGAGAACGTAACCACTCGACGAACTAGCCGCTCAACGAACTGGCCGCTCAACGAACTAGCCGCTCAACGAACTCGGCTCATGCTTGTCAACACCCGCTGACCCTTGTTAATGAGAACGTAACCACTCGACGAACTAGCCGCTCAACGAACTTGCCGCTCAACGAACTAGCCGCTCAACGAACTCGGCTCATGCTTGTCAACACCCGCTGACCCTTGTTAATGAGAACGTAACCACTCGACGAACTAGCCGCTCAACGAACTCGGCTCATGCCTGTCAACACCCGCTGACCCTTGTTAATGAGAACGTAACCACTCGACGAACTAGCCGCTCAACGAACTTGCCGCTCAACGAACTCGGCTCATGCCTGTCAACACCCGCTGACCCTTGTTAATGAGAATGTAACCGCTCGACGAACTAGCCGCTCAACGAACTCGGCTCATGCCTGTCAACACCCGCTGACCCTTGTTAATGAGAATGTGTCCGCTCGATGAACTAGCCGCTCAACGAACTGGCCGCTCAGCGGAGGTAACAGGTAGGTTGACTCACACACACGTAGGGGATTAGGACCGATCCGACCCACCCTGGACTGGATTTGCGGAGTTTCAGTCCGAATCTAACTCTTTTGAACCCCTAACCCTCGTCAAAACTGCAGGGAGCAAAATTTCAGTAAGGGTCATGTAAGGGTTAGCAAAGGATCTCTTGTTTGCTTCCTGTCGCACCAAGGGGATGCGGACAAACTGTCAAAACGATATTCTGGACCATCTTCTAAAATACAGTGAGGACAAAGTGAGCCATTGAACCACTCAAGAATTTGGTACAGTTAATCTGTTCGCGAAAAAAACAACCTGGGCCACCATGGAATATCTCACGCTGGATATCATTGTTTTACATAAAATTAAACTACTTTTACTAATTTTATTACAATATGCTCAGATTACAAATGTATATCGATTAATACATTAAACAATTTTTTACCATATAAAATGATACCGTTTTTTAATTACTTATTTATTAGAGAAAATACTTACTAGACTACTACTGAATATTGATAAAATGAATTGTGGATTGCTACTTGTAGTAACCTTGTCACCAGTAGTCAGTCAGGGACCCAGATGAGTGTAGATAAAACAACTATTTAAATTAAAACAATAATATTAATATGTTATTGATATTATTAATACAACTAAACAAATGTATTTCCATTAGAGATGTTACCAAAATAAACATATAAAAATAAGAGTGTATCATTTACGATAAGCAAACGTTTGCTGCTTTAGTTTCAAGAACTATTAAGAAGTCAATTATAGATGAATGTATTTAAATAAAAAGTCATTATGTAGCTGGTAATTTTTGTTAATGAATGTTATATAAATGTGTACTAAAATCATTTCAGAGTAAACTGTATGAATGGTATTAAAGTGATTAAAAGATTTTCACCTTCAAAAACCAATCAACCCCAGATTTAGTGTTATTACAGTACAGTCATAGGCAAAAACGAAGGACCTTTGAGAGTGGCTCATTTCTGATTTTAGCTCATGGAGGACAAAGTGACCCAACGACAAACTGTACCACTCAGGAATGTGGTCCAGTTTGTCTGTTCACTAAAGGACAATCTGTACCATCTTGGAATTCTGCACGCTGTGGACAGTGTCCCCTAACATTCTGTACCCTATGAATGAGGTAGAATATTTTCTCTGACAGTTTTACAACTCGGCCTGAAATTCCGGATCTCCCGGGAGCGGCTGCACTTCCACTCGATTAGTCACTTAGTTGACTTTTCCAATCAATCAGTATCTTTTAAAATTTTGCCATTGTAAAACCGGGCACTTCAATTAAACTTCCTCCAAAACTCAAAGTGTTTAAAATGTTAAATCAGAAATGATTATTATATAAGTAATGAGAAATAATTTAACCCTAATGACTCGCTTAGCTAGTGTAGGAAACCAGGACCTGGAATAACTATTGACACTGGTGAAAGTACAACACAAATTTATTATTACAGTATATCATATAGACAATCCCTTCCAAAATATTACAATCATCTTATCCTATGTTACTCTATACACCTCCTTCAATATACCCTTCTCAATCAATAATAGACAAGACCAATTATACGTTTATAAATCTCCAATCAAATTACTATTAACATTGGCTTCAATATACAGTCCGGTGAATCAATAATTTAAAGAATATTATTTACAACAAGCGACAGCAAACTCCTATACTATTAAATCACAATCCTCTAAATAATTATATAAACGTCACATTAAGAATCAACTAAATAAATATAATATGTGCAAAATGTCTGTACTAACAAGAGAAAATTATATATTCAATAACAAGTTATACTCAAGAATAATCAATCAATTATTTCCAATCAAAATTAATAATCAAACAATAATATATCAACCTTACTAACTATGACGACCTAATCAATTTACCGTACGATTTTATTTATATTATTTTATAAATATTTTTCAAGAGATAAACTAAATATTCAAATGACCCTAGTTGCTATACTTTATTCTTCCCAAGAATTATCCAATATTTATGGTTTATATATTCAACGCAATATTTATTCATTTACTATATATCTATATCAACTCAAAACAACCATTTATACGGACTATGATCAATTACATAAATTTACGTATTCATATATTTACAACTTAAATTCACAATCTCAACACATTAACTTATACAATACTCAATTCCCTCAAACAGTGAATTATATCTTATTATTAAATTAAGATTTTTATTAGCTTCTTATATGAGTAGTGTACTGCCTGTCGGCTTACACTTGGTGTAGGTAAAACGTAATTGAACGCCCTTACAAAATTTCCTTTCATCTACAAAATTTATATTTTCGTTTCCCTTAAACCCTGGAGGTGTTAAACAAATCTTAACATACCCCTGGACTCTATGTCTCCTGCAGGTATGGGGTGTCCACGGGCCGTAGTGGATTCGGCGTCCGCTTGTCCCTCAGGGTCAGGTGGGCTGGTTGGGTCTGGAGTTGCTTGTTGTCTCTTGGTGGTGGGTGGGAGTTGCTTGCAATCCCTTGAGGTGGCTTTTCTGGCCCTCAGGATAGGTTGCAAGTCCAGTCGTCCCTCAGGTTCAGGTTGGCCGCTTGTGAAGTCCTCCGGGGGTTGATATCGCAAGGGGTTGGACCGTGGCTCCAAGTCCTCCTCCTAGCTCGTCCCGTGTTTGCTCTCCAGGGTGGGTTGACGAATTCTAGGTAGTTGAACCACCAGGTGCTGGTCCTCCCTATTGGTCTATTTCCCGAAGTCTCCACTTACCGGACTCTCCTCAGACTCCACTTTCTTTCCCAACTCTTTCCCTAGTATCTCATTCCCCCTGCCACTCACTGGACACGCCTACGATTTCGGAAAAACCAGTTATTATCGGTGGTCCTATTACGGATCACCCTATAGGCCCGTTTTCTTGATGGGCGGGACCTCCGGAGCTTCTGCTGAATCTCCGCCGCATCAGCATTGACGATCGGCGTCTTATGAATAAATAAATAAATAAAAAATAAATAAAAAGCATTAATCGGCCCGATTTTGGTGAGTCTAAAACTGTATTATTCTGCTCATCATGTGTACAGTGCTGACCCTGCTTCCTTGACATCCGATCCCTTACTTTCTGAGTTAAAACTCTCTGAATGTCCAACTCAAATGTTACCTACTCCACTTCCTGTACTATATTCCCTGTTGTAATAAAACCTCTTTCTCATTTTTACTGTTAATATTTATTTTAATTTTATTATTATTATTAATTATGAGGGAATTTTGTCAAACGTGTAGCCGTTAAGTAAACCTCAAAGGTTTACACCATTTTATCTCGAAATGGGTAATAAATATTAAATCTACTCAAAATTACAAGAAAAATGATACAAAACAATATATTATGTACTTTGGTTTAACTTACGAAAATTGTTCGCATTACCTTATAAATCATAGAATATTTTCAACATTGTAACTAATTCACTTAAGATTTACTACAGCAAGTCACAGATTATTTGGAATTAGTTTCCTTGTAATTTTGAGTAGATTTCTTATTTATTAACCATTTTTTAGATAAAATGGCAAAATAAAATAAACTACTGATTGATTGGAAAAGTCGACTAAGTGCTTAATCTAGTGGAACTGTGGCTGTTTCCTGGTGGGTCGGGTTGGTCCTTATCCCCTGCGCGTTTGTGTGAGTGAACCTACCTGGCGACCAGCCGCACTCCCAGTTTGATAATACTATAGAATAGTATTATACCGATGGGCAGACATCGGGTATTGGCAGACATCGGCTAAGGGCATACATTGGCTAAGGGCAGACATCAGTTAAGGGCAGACATCGGCTAAGGGCATCTATTTTTCCTTTTTTATTTATTTATTTATTTATTTTTTAATTCTTTGTTATGCAAACCTTGTATTGTCCTACAACAATAAAGCATTTGAAAATTATTATTCTAGGGTTACATCATTGTACATTTAAGATAAATTAAGCTAATTGAGATTAGATACTTGTTATACAAAACACAACAAACGTAGCAGATAACTAAGAACTCGAGCATTGGGCAGCACTCATTAATTATACTACATATAGCGGAATTTCCTTCCCTAGTTCTCTTATTGGCAGAAGACACTCGCGCCCTCACTTCCACTTTCACCATGTTCGGTTTGCATTGATGATCCGTAACAGTGGTTACAGATTCTTCAAGCGTTAACATTTTACCCTAAATGGGGTAGCTGTATGGTATACTAATACAATTATTGTTATCTACTGCAGGAAGAGTTGAATGTAGGCCTAATTATTAGGTTAATCTTCAGTGGGCCGCAAGTGGCACATCCCTTGCAAGTGACAGCTGTCAACCTTTACCATTACAACAATAACCCTAGTTTAATATATTAGAAGTGCCGCAAATGGTAGGCCGCCACAAGTAGGCGAGCAGCAAATAGCATGAACCCATGGAGACGGAGGGGGTGGCTCGGTCGCTGACCTGAATACATGGGCAGGATGAGTCATCAGGGGCAGACGGGGGCAGTGCGTGGGGTGTAAGAGGTACTCTAAGGCCAGTAAGACAGTGCAGGGACTATGGAGACGGTGGGGGCGGCTGGGCCGCTGACCTGAATACGGCCCGTCGTCGCGGCGTCATCCCTTGGCCGTGGCCCAGCACATCGATACTACATGCCTTACTCTCATGTGTTTTCCCTCCCATTGTTAATCGCCCCCTTACTTTATACTGTACAACCCACCACCATTAATAGCTTGTTCATTCTCTTCTATATTATTGCAGTACAGTGCTTTCTACTTAATACAAACTGCACTGAACGCAAATCCTATTAGCTCTATTATTTTAGACACAAATTACGAACTCCTTTACTTTTTTGTTATATTTTATCTAACCAAATTTTTTGTTTACCATTTTAATTTAAACGAGAGATGTAAATTGGCACTAAACACAATATCAAACACACATATCTTTGATTTACTGTTTTTATACTTCAAGTATAACACCTACGTTTAGTATCTCCAATATGACGGTGTGGTCCATAATACCCCAATTAGTAAAGTTTTAAAAATATTGCATTTGTTTTTTTTTATTTAAAATTATTTATTTATTCTTTCTGTGGTTTTCCTCTATGTTGTCTGCAGACCATAATGTGCCTCAGCTCAATAAATAATATAGTAATATAAGAATAAAAAATATACAGTTTAAAAAAATAAAAGTATGTTTCCGAACATTCAACAAAATATATGATTTAATAAAAATTCAAATAATTAAACATATATACTGTATTTGAAATGAGGAATAAATGTACGGTACTATAATATAATTACGGTGAAAAATTGGAAATATACACATATTTTCTCACTATGCCTAACAAAAATTGGATATAATATGTTATAAAACTTGAAGGAAAGGTTAACAACAAAAATAATTTTCCTTTGTGGCATGGCTTGCATGATCCCAAAAGACTGTTTTCACAAATCACAGCGTGAGCGTGATACAATGATAAATAAAAATGCAATAAAGCTTTGTTTTATAGCTATTTATCAATGGATTCCCATTGAAATAGTAAGAAAATGGCAGACGTATGTATAACACTGGGGTCCACAGACCCCCACTATAACTTGTTATATTAATTATAAAAAAATAAGTTTGTCTAAAAATAAGTGAACTATTGCAAAATGTCAATAAAAGATTAAACTAAATTTACGTGGGTGCTAAGTACGAATACACAAATTTTTAATCCAAAATAAATACATTAAAAAATTGAGTGGAGTCCAATGGACCCCAGTGATATTTTTGAGGGATATAATAGAAGATGGTTTTCTATTAGTTGATTAAAAAATATTTGAGTAGAAACATATGTTTTCCCTTGGATCTCATTTCATTTAAGAGCATAACTACATTATGGTTTTTACGTGGCTTGGCCAACTAAATCGGCTCTCATTTCACTTAGGAGCATTACTATTAGGATGGAAAAAGGCGATCGCCGCGATCGGTTCTGTTAAAATTTCGTAGTGTATTGAATCAAATGAAGCGGTGCACACGAGCACACGTAATGAACTAGTTGACAGATTATATCAAGTCAAATATTTATTTTGCAATGACATTACAAAAATGTATAGCAATCGTCATTTCTATATAAAAATCTAAAACATACATCCCACATCAAAGCCTCTGTCAAAACATACAATCATTTACGGTTGCACTCATAGCATAGTCACTCATACCAAATCCCCACCTCCGACACCAGTTTTCAGTCTTCTGATTATGTGGTCTCCCAGTTGTATGCCATAAAATCGTCCACACTATGAAAAGCATGATACGCTAAACAGCGTTTGAGACGAGTTTTTAACGCCTTGAGCGTTGGACATTCTTAATTGAATCCGGCAACTTGTTGACAAAACAAACACTGCGTGTGAGGGCAAGCGTTCGTGGACTACCGTCCTGTGGTTCCCAGTTCGGTAGTTGTTTCTGCCTCTCGTGTCGTGTGTATGTATGTCCCGGCCACTTGTCATAATGCTTTTGGATATGCTAAATAGGGTTGTCTCTAGTATGTAAAGGCTAGGCAATGTCAACAGTTGCAATTTTTTCAATGTTTCTTTGCAGGTTTCTCTGAACGTTAGTTGTGCAACAATGCGAACAGCTTGTTTTTGCAATTTAAATGCTCTGATAAACTGATTGTTTGCAGAAGCTCCTCACAGCACCACACCGTAGGTGAGATGGGGTAAATCAGGCCGTAATACGCCGTCATTTGAACTTGAATTGGGCAGAATTTTGCTAACGTTCTCAAACGTAAATGCCTGAGGACAATTTGGAGCAAATGTGGTCCATGTGGGAATTCCAAGTCAACCCTCGATCCAGGTGTATTCCCAGGAATTTTGAACTAACAGTCTCATCTGCCAGCCAAATGAGTGGTCTTTCCATGTAATTATATGGTCGCAACGAAAATGACAAAACCTTACATTTTGAGGGGTTTACTTCAAGACTGAGACTGTTGAAATATTGGACATAATTGTTTAAGTCGAAAAAAGCTTGTTGTTCAAGGATCGGTGTTAATTTGTTTATGAATAAAAGGGTCGTGTCATCTGTACTGTATGAGTTGCCCATGCATTAGCGATGACCCTATGTCGTTGACATAGATGAGAAATAGAATCAGGTTGAGTATTGAGCCCTGAGGAGTTCCGTATCTCAGCTCTATTGGTTCAGAGAATTTGTGTGAAATTTGAACAACTTGGAATCGGGTGTTCAGGAAAGAGTGAAACCACTTTGAGTGGCACTCCTCTTATACCATAAAATTCAAGTTTGTCAAGCAGCTTAGAGTGGTCAGCACAATCGAAAGCTTTTGACAAGTCGAGAAATACATTAAGTGTGTAGTCTCGATCTTCTAATCCCTCAACAACCTTTTCGACTAGACTCACAACAGCGTCTACTGTCGATTTGTTTTTTCTGAAACCAAATTAGTCGTCGAAGAGAAGGTTGTGTCTGTTTAGAAACTGCACCATTCTAATTAAAAAGAGTTTTCAAATAATTTGCTTAAAACTGGCAAAATTGAGACATGCTTGTAATTATTTATGGAATAAGGATCTTTTTCTTTAAAATTGGACATACTTTTGCAACTTTAAGAAGTGAGGGAAAAACTCCATTTTCAAAAGATGAATTTATCAATTGCGTCAATGGTGCAATGATCTGTATCGCAAACTTTGAGCCACACGGACATTAAATTTATATCGTTTGATTTTTTGGCTGGGAGCTGCTGAATAATTTTCTCGACCTCTTCCTCAACTACCGGAGCCAGTACCATTGATGTAACTGAGCTCCGTATACGCATAGGGGTTTCTTGTGGAGGTAAATGATAGGCGCCGAGCTCAAAAGCAACAGACGCGAAGAATCTATTAAACTCGTTTGCCACATCAGTCAAGTCGTCCACAAGTCTTTCCCCAACTTTAACTTTAATTTGTTTCCGTTCTATTTTCTTATTGTTTATGATGTTCCACACAGTTTTGGGAACATTTTTAGATAAAATGATTGCTTTGGATACATTACCAACCTTTCTGTAAATTATTTTGTAATTTTGGTAAAATATTAAGAAATTTTAATTTGTATTTGTTTTGTAAATTTTGGAGTAGCATTTGAGTTTTTCTCTCGAAACCAAAATTCCTTTAGCTATCCATTTGTTATTTTTCTTTTTTGGTAAATCATTGATTGTTTTAGTAGGACAGCATGCATTTAAGTAAAAATTCAGGCAGTCTGAAAAATATTTTAAAATATTTTCGACTGACTTTGATGAATTGAAACATTTCCACTTTTATTTAGAAAGGGAAGCGTTGAGGAAGGCGATATTACTTGGCTTTGTGTCTCTTATTGTTTTGGTAATTTTGGGCTCCCTTACAATTTTATCCCCACTAATTACAGCCTCTTGGCCGTAGTGGTCGGAAATTGCTGTATTGACCACGTAAACTGTGACACCTGAGAGGTTGGTGATGACGTTGTCGATCGCTGTTTGAGTTGTTGCCAACATCCACGTTGGTGTATTTATTAACAACTCCAGGCCAAACGTTCTTAGCAGGTCGATCAATCTTTTGGTGATTGGAGAATTGTCGACCAACGCATCAATGTTAAAGTCACCCATCAGCACATAATTCTGTTTATGTGCTGATAGGTCCATTAGTAATGATTCGAGTTGTAAGAAAATTATACCTTAATTTTCACTGGGAGATCTGTATATGCCGATTACGACTATTTTTGTTAATTTGGGTGTGAAATTTGATACCGACTGCTTCAAAATCTTTTTCGATCGCTACATTGAGAATGAGCGTGTCGAAAGCATAATTTTGTTTCACGAAAATTGCGACACCTCCTCCTTTGGAGAGTTGACGACAATATGAGCTGGCTAAATTGAAATTTGGAATTTAATAACGATCGATATTATTGTTTTTGAATCCATTTTCAGTTACCACAAGTACGTCTGTTTGTAACTCCTCACACATGATTTGGATTTCTTCTCATTTGTTAGTGGCAAATTTGGCATTTTGATGAAACAGTCGTATTGAACTTCGATTGAGGTTTGAGGTTGTGTGAGTTCGTTGAGTTGAGTCAGTCAAATTCACCCGATGTCGGTAAGTGGGGCACCTAAAAAAGAATTACTATTACTAGTGGTCAATCCAGTAGGCTGCTTGGTAGGTTGATTGATCACCAAAGCCTCTTCGTAGCTGACAATTTGTTGACACTGTGAAGGTCGTTTGCGGTTTGGAGATGGGTGTCACTCCGAGGCGGTTAGCTCGGAAGTAGTGGAGACTATGACGGATCCGGCCGACTTGGGAGTTCTGGACTGGGCCATCCCGTCGGCTACGCGCTTCATGCCCTCTAAGATCAGGCAGGCCAGTAGTCGTTTGCCGGCCATTCGCTGGTGCATACCATGCCTAGTGAAGTAGCGTCTTCCAATAAAGTTAATGCTTAACAGCTGCACATGATTGGATCTGGCACAAAGTTCTTCAATAAAGTTATTGATATGTGCAGTCTGTATATGTACGGGGTGGCCCGCCGGTAGATCGTGTCGTATTGGTAGTGTGGAGACAATAACTGCACTAGTTGGAGTGAGGAGAGAGGTGACTATCCTTTCGAGATGATTTTATACATTCTTGGGGGCTCCTGCTTCAACGTCGTTAGTGCCCGCTATCAACATAGTACAGCTCCTTGGTGGTGGTGGACTTCCAGACGACACTGACAAGACCTGCTCCGGGCTTACACATCCCACTCACTTTTATCTTGGGGCTGATCTTCTCCTGCAGCATGCTGGCCAGTAAATTAATGACTGGTGGGCTGATGGTGTTCGGTTTGGGATTTAAAACTTTTATGAATCTTGTGCTGACAGTTATGTTGTTTGTTGTTAGACCTATGTGTCGCGTTAAACCTATAGGTGGTGTGATTTTTGGTAAGGTTCAGGTTCTTCTTCCGGCAGCTTTGTGAATCTGTTCTGAGTGAGGACTGGAGGTGATTTTTTTCTTTGGCATAAGATCCAGTTTTCCTGTTTTTCTTGTGAGAACCTACTTCCAAACTCGAGATCCTTTTTTTCCGCTCTCAGGCAACTAACCTCAGCTTCCAGAACTTCGATGGTGGTGCGAAGACTTGTTATAAAATCCTGTGTATTCTGACAATGTTGACAGATTGTCTGCTGTATCTCACACTGAGTGGAACAGTCCGAATGAGAGACCTACTTCGGCGAGTCCGCTCGTGGTGTGTTGCTGATGAATATCTGGTCAGTGTACTCCAGCAGTCGGGTATCTGATTCTATAGTGTGGTCGAGGACGCATTTTAGCTGGTTCTTGACCTCCGATAGCTTGTCCTCTAGTGTATTAACAGGCAATACACTAATATGCGACTTGCTTTTCCACCAATAGAAATGGTAGCATTGACAATAAGGTATAGTAAGTTAAGCAATTATTTTTTTTTTTCATCATGGTACTATTGTTTATGGAATAATTTATTTTGTTTTTAATTGGCACATTTAAAAAGTGTTAGAAAACTTTAGTGACTAAACTGTTCAGTATGTCACAATTGAATATACCTGTTAATATTTTTTTGCCACATTTATATTCCGCGAAAATATATTCATTTCTTATATAGGTAATCTTGTTTGCAATATTTAAATATATTTATGTACAATATTGCTATATTATAAAAATAGGCAAATATTTGCTATGGTAATATGCTTAATTTTTACAAACTGCTAATTCAAAAGTGTTTATGTCTTTTATTTTATTGCATATAGATATTACACATAAAAACTCAATATGTATAACTTCTTTCTTTAGTAAAAAAGTCATTATAACAACTGGGGTAACAATATATAGTAATATATAAAAAAAATTTCAGTAGAAAAAACAAATGAACAACATATTATTGTGAAATTAATTATTTAGTAATAAAACTATACCAAATATTTAAATTTCTTCTAATATTGAAAAGTAATTATTTGCAAAATGTAATGTTCAACAATTTAATTTTCCATTAGTACATCATATAATGTAAGTAAACATCACTATAACAATTTGGGAAAACATATATGTTAAAATTATAAAAAGCTTTGTTAGAAAAACAAATGAAGAACATTTTAATGTAAAATTGGTTATTAAGTAATAAAAAGGGTTTAAAAAACTTAAATATTTATATTATAAGATAATAATATGAAATCAATAATGAAATCAAATATTATAAGATAATAATATGAAAAATATGAACTGTTCGGTATCAAGCACACTGGCAACCACATTGCAAGAGCGGTGTGTCCCGAGTTTCGGTGTTCTGGCGATCAACAGCGGCCCGTATGCGTCCTAATGATCTGCCATACACTACGGCGTCGCAAACTATCGCAAATGGCCGCAGCCGATCGCGGCGATCAATAGCGGCCCGTGTGCCTCCTAATGATCTGCCATACACTACGGCGTCGCAAACTATCGCAAATGGCCGTAGCCGATCGCGGCGATCAACAGCGGCCCGTCTGACTCCTAATGATCTGCTTACACTACGGCGTCGCAAACTATCGCAAATGGCCATAGCTGATCGCGGCAATCAACAGCGGCCCGTGTGCCTCCTAACAGCTGAATAATAACTAAATGCATGTATTTAGAAACAAAATGTTTGTATTTCAAAGTCAAATCTATTGTTGATACTTATTTTTCTTTGTAACGGTAAATCCTTAGTATTTATTTATGAAATTAAAGAATAACAACTTACTTCATAGAGGAAAAGCCAACTCGTCATTCGACTCGCCATCACTGACTTCGTCACTGCTCCAGGATTCTTCCTCGGTGTCATCACTGTTTCCAGCGTCCATCACAAAAATCCTGTCCTGCACTTCGTCGCTTATTCCATCAAGATCCCACATATATGCCTCAATTTTCTTCACATGTTCGACACACTTTTTCCAGTTCTCGGCAGTGACGTTGTTTATCGCCTTATGTAGATCCTCTTCAACTGAAGACATATTGTAGTCAGTATTGGTCATGGCAACAGCATTTTTGACTTGGGCCCATACCAACTCTATCGGGTTTAGGTCACAGTGATAAGGTGGGAGACGGAGTACCGTGTGACCATGTTCTTCGGCGATTTTGTCGACTTTATACGTCTTGGCCGGCGTGGTGGCTCAGTGGCTAAGGCTTCGGACTGCGGAGGGCAAGGTCCAAGGTTCGAATCCCCACTGAGCCAACGGTCGGTACTTCACTCGTTGAATAAAGTTGACGCACAGGCCTGTAGGCCCATGTCTACTGGCGAGTGAAGTTAAAAAAAAAAAAAAAAAAAAAAAAAAAAAAAAAAAACTAAAAAAATTTTAAAATGCGCTGGGATACGGTCGAGTAGTTCTGCCTTGACATCTTTTTGATTGTATTCCACGCCGTTCTCTGTCAGCCACTGTTGAATCTTGAGTTTGTTCCAGCTCATGTTCGGAAGTTTTTTTAATGTCTCACTATGATAAGACGCGTTATCCATTACAATTACGCTATCTAGTGGAAGTAAGTGCATGATTCCGGAAAACCACTCTTCAAAGGCAGCCGCATTCATTTCGTCGTAATGCGTTGCATTGCTCATCTTCGCTGTCTTTTTTGCCCTAAAAATCCATCGAGCGTCGTTTGTTTCTGATGGATCGTTTGGGTCATTCAAAAACCGCGTCTCACTGCCTATGTGCACAACAATATGGCGTCCACCTCTCCCAGGAAGATTGTGCAGGCCAGTTGTTTCTCCATTAATGAACGCTTGCTTTGCCGACTTTATGTAACTGGGCGTCCATGCTTTCTTCACTGTGTGTCCAGCGTTGCACCACGTTTCATCCAAATAAAAAATCTTCTTTCCCTCTTCTCTAAAATTCTTAACCCTGCAGTGGTGACGCCTTGTCTGACAGACCGCATCAGTTAATATTTTGAAATTCCAATAAAACCGGAAGTGGTGGAAGGGCGCGGTTCTCAGTAGCTGTAACATGGGTAGTCCTG